>CALYOO010000294.1:0-43502 GCA_945261195.1 Cryptosula pallasiana
GAACAGGCCCCTCTTTCTACACCCGGTGCCAACACACCTTCAAAAGCTATATGATGCAGCGCTGCATAATTGCAGGTAACACCAAAGAAGCCAACCAATTGGCTCAGTTACTAAGCCAGTACGAGGCAGTATTCAGCACAGGGGAGCAGGACATGGGGTGCACTGGGCTCGTCAAGCACAGCATTCCCTTGCTGCCAGGAGCCAAACCTATACGCCAGCCTCCACACCGCCTAGGCCCGCAGAAAGAAGCGGAAGCAGAGAGGCAGGTTGCCCAACTCTTAGAAAGCGGACTGGAGCTCTCCAATGGTTCTGGTGAAGAAGAAGGACGGAGCCTGGCGCTTTTGTATAGACTACCGGAAGCTGAATGCAGTAATGCATCTTGATGCGTATCCCCTGCCCAGAATTGATGAGAGTTTGGATGCTCTCGCCGGCAGTCGTTACTTCAGCACCTTATACCTCGTCAGTGGATACTGGCAGGTGCCACTAGATGAGGATGCCAGTGAGAAGTCCGCTTTCTCTACAAGATCAGGACTCTGGAAGTGGAAGGTTCTGCCCTTTGGGTTAACTTCAGCGCCAGCTACTTTTCAACCCCTGATGGAGAAAGTCCTACATGGACTTCACTAGCAGACACTCCCGTTATAACTAGATGATATCATTGTCATAGCACCTGATTTCCAGACACACCTCCACAGGCTGACAGAAGTCCTACAAAGGTTGCAGCAGGCAGGGCTAAAGCTCAAGCCACAAAAGTGCAAACTATTACAATCGCAAGTTCGCTATCTGGGACACATAGTCAGCAAAGATGGCGTGGCCACTGACCCGGCAAAAATTGAGGTGGTGAAGGGCTGGACGTCTCCCAAGGAGTTGAATGATCTACAGGCATTCTCAGGTACCGCTGGCTACTACAGGCAGTACATACCCGGGTTTGCCACAATGGCCAAGCCTCTGACCAAGCTGACTGGCAAAGATACACCCTGGGAGTGGGGACCAGACCAGGAAAATTCCTACCAGAAGTTAAAGCACAGCCTGCTCACGGCCTCTATACTGGGATATTTGGAGGCCACCGGCACGTATACTGTAGATACGGATGCCAGCAATGATGGTGTTGGAGCTGTGTTGTCTCAGGAGCAGAACGGGCAGGAGAGAGTAATCTCTTACTACAGTAAAACACTGGGCCCAGCAGAGTGAAATTACTGTGTTACCAGGAAAGAGTTGCTGGCGGTAGTAAAGGCTGTGAAACATTTCCGGCCCTACCTGTATGGCCAGAAGTTTCGTCTAAGGACAGACCATGCCTCGTTAATGTGGATGTACAGAAGGAAACAACCCACCAGTCAAGTAACTCGCTGGCTGGAGATCCTCTCTGAATTCCAGTACACCCTCGAGCATAGGAGCGGAGTCCAACACGGGATGCAGATGGACTGAGTCGTCGCTGCGTAGGTGACTGTCGCCAGTGTACTCATATCCAGGAGAGAGATGGTGGCCCCACCAAAGCAGAAGTGACACAAGAGGCTGAGCCACGCTCCCTTCTTACGCCCCTGGCCGCTGCAGCTGTTCATCCTGACACCACCTCTGTTACCGCCATAGGTCGAGGACGTGCTATGCCTGCAGACACAGATCTGGTATGGGCCCAGAAGGGAGGTACGCACCCAGTAGCTACAATCTATGCAGCTGTGGGGAGTAACACTCCTCTTACCAAAGAACAGCTGGAGGCCGGTAGCAGTGAACTCAAACAGTTTAGCCAGAGACAACCGTCACTCAGGATTAGAGCTGACGGAGTGTTGGAGCTACATCTAGCCATCGGAAGCCGCTCCCGGTGGTGCACTGTGTGTCCATACAGCCTAAGGGGTACGGTGATGTGGGGAACGCATTCCCTTGCCCACGCTGGTATCAAAAGAGCCACTAAACGCCTCAGTTGACTTGGTACTGGCCTGGCATGACAGCTGATGTCCCGAAGCTGGTTTCCAGCTGTGAGGTTTGTCAGAGAGCAAAGAGTGGGGGCACTAGACCTAATCCGGGCCGGCAGAGAATGTGCGCAGGCAGACCTTGGCAGAAGTTAGCAGTGGACCTGGTCGGACCGCTTCCAGAGACAGACAGGGGCAACATGTGGATTTTGGTGTTGACCGACCACTTTACCAGGTGGCAAGATGCCCTGGCAATTCCAGATGCCACGGCTCCAGTAGTGGCCGCTGCTCTAGACGAACGGGTGTTTTGCTATCTAGGCGTACCGAAGCAGATCCATACTGATCAAGGGGCGCAGTTTGAGTCTGGCTTGATGAGAAAACTATGTTCGCTATGGAACATAGAGAAAACATGAACTACACCCTACCACCCACAGGCAAATGGAGTGGTAGAACGCAATAACCGGGTGTTAGGAGATTCGTTACGCTACTTGCTGCTGAGAAGACAACTAGAGGAATGGGATCTGATGCTGCCACAGCTCATGCAAGCTTTCAGGGGCATCCCGCATTCTGTGACAGATGAGACGGCAAACTACCTGATGCTGGGTCCAGAGCTGAGACTCCCAGACCAAATTGCTTACCACCCACCCCTAACTGATCACATGCCAGTTCATGAGTACGCTCAGACTCTCAAGGAATGCCTGGAACGAGTACATGACACCTTGAGAGAAGAGCAGAATCAGATCAGAGATGAAGATGGGCAGGAGCCTTCCCTGTATGCTCCTGGAGATCAAGTTTGCCTGGAAAATAGAAGGAGAAAGGGTGGAAACTCAAAGTTGCAGTCAAAATTCATTGGGCTGTATATGGCCAAGGAGGCCTATTCCAATCATACCTACCTCATCTCTCGGCAAGGACATACATCCGTGCAAAATGGAAGCAGGCTAAAGCCCTACAGCAGTTGCACCGACCCTAGGGGACAGGCTCCAGCTGCTATAGAACCGTGCAGGAGACCCAACATGAGGGGTGCAGTGAGAAGGCAGAGAAGAAAAGTACCAGTGGATGAACCAGAATTACCCCCTGTGTTGCCCCCACCAGTGGAACCTACACCTCCACTCCTCTGCTGGCTACACCCCCCGCAGCAAAAGGGACTCCCCGGTAGTGGCGTAAGTAGCAGACCCAGAAGAAATGTAGGACCACCCATACGGTATGGCCAGCCAATATGCCACCGTATAAAAGAAGACACATTTCCTAGTAGAATAAAGAAAGTTGAAGATACACCCACGGCAGCGGCAGCAGTAACAGGAGAACCCCTCAAGTTAGACAACCCATTCTTGGACTCAAAAAAAGCCCAGAGTCCAGTCCAATCAACCCTCCCCAAGCTCCAGGCAGATTAAGCTTTTCCAGGAAAACACAAAACAGCCAGTTTGCTCCCAGTAGGGCTCCACCAACTGCTCACAGAATGTGACTCACAGGAAGTGAGTCAGGCATGTAAACATGCAGCTAAGTTTTGCCGTCAGTTCATTGCCACCAGTGAAGCTGAAGTAGACAGTCACACTTTATTCCTTCAGACAGTCACCAGTTACATCCAAGCCAAACAGATGGACAGGATGCTGCCAGACCTCTTAGATGAAGAAGAACTGCTAACTTCTAACCTGGCAGGATTTGAGCCAATATACCCTAGCCAAGAGGACAAACTACTGGCTATGCCTACTACCGAACTGAGTTTGCCTGTTGAGGAGCATAGCAGACAAGCAGCACAGGAGGTTAACAAAGCAGCAGTACAAGAAGGAGCAGAACCAGAGGATACATTGGCCAACAACCAGGGTAGGTACAATGCTTGGGTGCTGACCAACAGTTCTTGTAGAGATCCTCTAGCGTTGCAGTGTGGATTGCCGTCTCCAACTGATGAAGCAGAATTTCCTCCTCTTCCTAGTAAAGGGGTAGCAGCCAGAGCCAGCTTCAAAGCCTCACCAACACCTCCAGCTAGAGTACTGTATAGCCAGTGTTTAAAAAAGGTTGTTGCAGACAACAGCAGTAAAACACAATTACCGAACCAGCTGTCTCCACCTCCGGGCCGGCTGGCAGCACCCCCGGGTCGGCTGGCAACACCCCCGGGCCGGTGGCTGAAATCATATCACATCCAATCTTGGTGGCTGAAATCCTATCACAATGTCTGCAACATCAGATTATTTAAGTTTTGAACACAGATTGATTCCACCAGTGAGTGTTTGTCAGCCAACTACCACACAGCAAGAGTTCACTGATATCATATTGCGACTGAAAGATTACTACTTGTGATAATTTATATTTCGTCATTTTCAAATGGATAGGGATGTTGGTACACCCGATACTGGAGACCCAGAAGCAGCAGCAGCAGGTAGGCGTATGTGTATGTCATTTATTTACAGCGATCTAATAATAATATGAGTAATTGGTCTTTGCTCTTGCATGGTAATTTTTCTCCTTCATAAATAAGCACTTTACTTTTTGAAAACATGTTTAACATGTTTATCTTGCCATGCTATATTGTATTAATAAACGGTAATCCATGACTTATATTTTAGGTGACCAAAGTGATATAGGAGCTACACCAAAGTGTAGGAGGACCGATGAGGAGAAGAGGAAACATGATATCGAGAAACATTCCTTGCGGGTGCCATGTAACTGCAAAGACAAATGTATTGACAAGATTCCACAGAGAGATCGAATCAAAATATGGGAAGCATATTGGAAGCTGAACTATTATGAACGTAAAAATGTCATATATCAGTCTGTGGAGAAGCGTAATGCCCAAGCGTCAGCGGAATCTATTCGAAAACGTAGCATATTCATCAAGTACAAGCTAACCAATGCCAATGGACAAAAAGTCAAGGTCTGCAGAGTATTCTTCCTCGCAACATTAGGATATAGCAAAGGAAGTACCATTGTCCATGACACACTGAGCTCCACTCCAGACCACTCTCTAACTGCTGCTCCAGATCAGCGCGGGTAACATAGACCGGCTCACGCTTCTGATCACCAATTGATTGACAGCCACATCGATTCGTACAATCCTGGGATCTCTCACTATCGCAGGGCGCATGCTCCCAAACGCCTGTATCTCCCCCATGAGCTCACTGTGGACGAAATGTGGAAAGATTATGTTGTAAAACATCCTGAGAATAGTGTACATTATACTACCTATCTGAGACGTGTACACAACAAAAACATCAGCTTCGCCACACTCGGCATGGAGGAGTGTGAAATCTGTGATGAGATTAAGCTCATGGAGCATGATAAAGTGGATGGGACATGTTCAGAAGGATGTAGGCCCTGCATCAAACATGCTGCCCATAAATTAGCATATACTCAAGCAAGACAGGCATACGAATTAGATGGAAAATCTGGGGCCGATGGATCAATTGTAAGGAGTGTGGACCTGCAAAAGGTGATCATGTTACCACGTATCCCTGGACTTAAAACTGTATGTTTTACCCGTCGCCTAGTTGCTTTCCATGAAACGTTTGCGCCTATTGGAGCTTACAAGACTAACATCAGACCGACAGAAAGTGTTGTCTGGCATGAAGACATTGCTGGTCGTAAATGCCAAGACATAGCCTCTACCTTTGTGATAGCTCTGAAGAAAGATCGTGACTATGACCATGTAACGTACTACATAGACAACTGCGCAGGTCAAAACAAAAATTGGACAATATTCACTGTGCTAACAAACTTCATAAACTCTAATCAAACCGACTCCAGCAGCATCACCTTCAAGTACCTCGAAGCAGGACATACCTTCATGAGCGCTGACTCAATCCATGCTGATGTGGAGGGTAGGATGAAGAAGATGGTAAATGTATACCACTTTGACGATTTCACAAAGTGCGTCTCAGCGGCATCCGTCAAAGTCACAGTACCAGAAGTAGCACAGTTTGTGAACTACAAGAGCCACCAATCTCAACCGAAACTGCAAGCAGCTGGCCGCTCAATGCTCAGTGATATTAGCGTAATAAAGTTTGTAAAAAGAAGTAGAAACATCTTTTACAAGCTCAATCATGAAACCGACACCCCATGGCAAGAGTTCGACTTTTTAAAGACACGGTATAAACTGTCAGCTGACCAAGGAGTGTCACAGTCAGCATATAGGGGAATCAGTGAGGGAAAGAAACAAGGACTGGTTAAGAACCTGGTGGAGAAGCATATGCCAGCGAACCGACACCAATTTTGGAACAGTTTGGTAGTCAGCAACGCAGTAGATCTAGTCACTGAGTTTGAGTAGGCAACTTTAGTGTATAACCATGGCCTTTATATTTCTTTAATTAGAGAGATATATGTAATCTCAATTACATGTATGTGTTATATTTCTTTGATTATATATGTATGTAATCTCAATTACATGTATGTGTTATGTTTCTTTAATTATATATGTACATATCCGATCTCAATATATGTTACACAGCCTTTCTCATCTCTAAAAAATATTTGTTCAATCAGCAATACATGGTTTATTGCAGCTGCTAAAATGCAGACAAAGCCCTATACCTCCAGGTAAAGGGTTTTGTCTGCAATGTGGCAGTCAACAAAGGAACTGATTAGCTCACTAAACCAATTATCCCATTGTTAATGAGATTAAAATAGCGAAAACAAAATTTTAATTCATGGCTATATTTCAGTTAGCCGTACAGACAATATTAAGAAATTAGTTTATGTTTATATTCATAAGTTTAGCCTGGACAGCAAGTGTTCTTTAATTGCCTCAGCTGAACAATTTGAAATTTTGGAGATACATGGTTATGTCAGCACAGGGCAGTACAGATGCCGGTACAGCAGCAAATCTAGGGACGCAGTCTACTCGCACCAGGTGAAGCTAGACGAGATCACCAACAAAGACCACTACAGAAAAACCGGTTGCATATATGCTGTAGATAGACGAAACTATGAGGAGTTCTGCCACTTCACTGGCTGGGTGAACCCTCCAAAGTTCCAGCGCTGCTGCCCCACCCGGGTAGGGCCATTGGACGAGCAGAAGGCTGCGCGGAGCCAGTCTGAGCCAAACCAAAGGAGGGAGACACGCAAGCGAGATCGTGCAGAAGTCAGTAGACTCTACCAGACAGACCAAACCGGAAGTGGGCGACAAAAGGAAAGTGCTGAAGCGGCTGGGCGAGCAACACCCCCTGGAGAGTCCAGAAAGAAGGGAAAAGTACTCAGCTAAACGGAAGCCAGCAGCCACAAGTACCAGCATACAATAGCTGCCAGAGGTCGAACATAAACCATTGCAAGGGTTTCTCCAGAGAAGAGAACATATGGCCCAGCAGGACGATCAGGAGGCCAGCCGCCTAGAGACAGTCTCAACCAGCGTGAAGAGCCAGGCTTTGCTCCGCGAGAAAGATGCAGATGCCATCGCGACCCTGAAAGCAGAAGCCCAGCTAGTAAAGACAGAAGTGACTTATTATAAGGAGAAAACCGCTGAATTCAATGGGGAACTATTCTAGTTTCACCAGTTCCAGTTATTATATCCAGCACAATGTGGTTCATTGTATCATGTTAAAATTCTTTTTATATGTATGCTGATCCTGGGAAGGATAAAATCCAACCAAATTCTTGTTATTGATTAAATTAGTGGCCAGGGCAACTAATGAAGCGGAGTATGTGGGGGAATTTGGCAGTTGCTACCCCCTGTAACAAGTTGTAGCAGTTGTCTACCCTTACCTGATGAAACAAGCTCAGACAAGCATGGACTGTTGCTAGCGGAGACCACTGCTAGAGAAGGCAAAGGCTTCGCCTACTTAACTGATTGGACAATAAACAATCTTAGTAATGTCATTGGTTAAATCCTTGTATGCTTCAGTGAGCTTGTTGTTTGTATATGTAACATTACATTATAAAGTGTGATGTTGGAGCCAGAGAACTCAGAAATAAATACCCCTTATACTTGTGAACATCTCTCTCTTGACTTAGAATACTTGGAGTTGCGGTAGTCTCTGGCAGGCTTGTATACCTGTCAGAACATTCGGAGCAGATCTTACCCTGTTATGTCAGCATTGACTGGGTAGCTAGGGAATTGCACAGGGCTTGCAGGGCAGGAGTTAAGTCCTTGCACAGCCGGCAATAGTTGTGTCCAGTAGTGGACGGTGAAATCCATTACACTATAAAATAAAGCACACTTTTAATAAAATTTTATTGACTCACAAACAAACACAACAATCAACCATTATCATAAAAATTACGGCAGTTCACAAACATTGAAAAACTCGAGCAAAAAAATAATTATTAAACCATGGGTATGATGGTTGCTTTTTACAGCAGTTATAGGCTGATGTAACCTTATAATTAAGCTTCATTAGCTTTATATATTATAAATATCCCATGAACATGCTAAAAAACACAAAATAATTCAGCTAAAGTTTGAGACACCCAAAAACACACTTGCTGGGACAACTCCAAAATATGTGACGTCATTAATAAAAAGATTGTGACAGCCCAAGATTTATAGACCTTTTCTTACACACTGAAGTTATCGGATAGTATAAAATTGTTAGCCAATTAGGTTGCGCGTTTCATTAATCAGCAACGCCCACACATAATTATATGAATAGCTAAATAAATTCAAGATAAACTCAGCGATAGCTACAAACTACAAAGTCAAAACTGTAAATACAAATGTGAACAATTATAAAAAAACACTATAGAGTGAATTAATTAGTATAGCAACAGATAAATCTCTTTATTATTATAACATTCATCCAAACAAAAGTGTAGATATACATTATAATATATTGTGATTCTGATTGGTGATGGTTGGCTGTAGTGTAACTCAACATCAACTGTATCAACTATCATGTATGTGTTGTGTTAGTTAGTTACTAGTTAATCAGTAAGTTAGTTTATACAGTATGAGTATAGTATTAGTATACAATACATTTTTGTTACTTTCACTTTGTAAACTCTAAACTCTGAAGGTACATTAACTGTATTAACTTTAACAAAACATAACCTAGGCTAGCCTATAACTATAAGTATAATTCAATTGTAATCAATTCATTACTCATTACTCATTACTGTAAGTGTAAATGTAATTATATTGATATGATGATCATAATCATAATGTTAATAATATTGATAATAATGAATTAAATAATTATAATAATATATTTAATATAATTTGTAAATGTAATAAATAAATAATATAATTTAATAATTGTTTATTTATCATTATAATAGTTTTAACTTTTAAGTTATAGTAAATGTAAAGTGTAAACTAAAGTAGCATAATACTATAATAATAGTAATAAGTAATATAAATATAAGTTATAACGTATAATAATGATAAAATAAATAGTAAAATACATTATACAATTGATATTATTTATATTTTATTGATATTTGATAATAATTATATTATTATTATAATTATAATCGTGTTATTCAGTATTCACTTAATATTATTCATTATGATTATATTTCAATATATTATTATGATAATTAATATAATAAATCATATATAGTAGTAGGCTATTATAGTATTATTATTTTATTAAATTATTATAATAAAAATATAGAATAATATTAATAATGATTATAATAATTGTATTATTTATTGATAATTATAAATTTATTTAATGTTATTATTAATTATCTTATTTATTGGCTATATTTAGGCCTATACTGCCAATATCTGACAAAACGCCACATCGACAAAATTTTCAAAAAACTTTTTATTTCTTTTTCTTACTCTCCATTATGGGCCTCAATCATTCTCAAAATATTTTGTCAGTCAACCCACCAGAAGTGTGTAATTTGGACAACCAGTAACACCATATCAGCCTACAAGCTGGTGTCATTATCTGACAAAACGCCTTATCTATGCTAAGTCATTTTAAAAAGTGTTTTTCAACAAACCGAGGAAGCAAAATGAAATAATTAAACTCAGAAAACTGTCTGCACTCTCTTTAAAGTAAATATTTCCTTATATTGGGGAGATAGAGTTCAGTAATACGTCAGTTGTTACGTACCCTGTCAGCTCAATTAACACCCTCTAAGTACATGAGAGAAAAGTCTGCCCCGAGGCACGCCACATCCGAATAAAGAATGGAACTAATCAACGGTCACATTATGTCTTACTAACATTGTACCAGAATGATCCAAGACGGTGTTTACCACATGGGTTGCCCGAGAAAGAGATGACTTCAAATTTCCTCGGCAGGAAACTGGATAATCAATGCTCGTATATGACATTTCAAGACACATACATGTCGCAATAAAGAACATCAGTTTTGTCATATTGTACAGGATTCTGTGTCTGAGTGGTAGCCACCTGTACCCCGTCCCGACGTGCTCTGTTCCTATCCTAAGTCAGCGCTCAATAATGTGCTATTATTGTTTAGAGTCTGTACACTGGCTTCTGCAGTTATGGGTGCGGCAGAATCTGATTGCTGGCAGTTTACAATAATTATTTGATAATTATTGGCTGGGTCCGAACATGTCTATGTCCAACAATAATTGCGCTGTAATTATTGTTTAGTTTATAGTTTGTTGCGAACTGTTGCCACCGACAATAATCGTGCTGAATTATTGTCTAGTTTATAGTTTGTTTCGAACTGTTGCCACCGACAATAATTGTGCTGGAACTATTTGAGGTCGAATCTGACTCAGTCGAGATCGACAATAATTGCACCGTAATTATTGCTGCCTAACTTGTTTTGGATTCCCCGAATCCGAATTTGATGTGAGCCAAACTATTGGGCACTAAGCGTTGTGTCGTATTTCTCACCTTAGGTGAGGGAACACGCAGTGATAGGGCGAACCGTTCTCACTTCCACCTAGCTTCGTGCTTGCCAATAGTCGACCAGGTCAGCGCTTGTAGTTTTGTTGCTTCTAGCTGTGCTTGCTTCTTGAGAGAAAGAATCTTCTGAGAGCCAGGCTAAGTCTGATTTTTATTATACCAACATAGATATTTATACAGGGTAGGCGGGTACAAGTTACTTAAACCACGCCTGAGAAAACATTGGAGCAAGCCACGCCTTGTCCTTACATTAGCACCAAAATGCATTTATATAATTAAAATCGTGGAAAAGTAGAAACATGAAATAATAATAATTATTATTTGGGCACATCATAGAACTGTTCTAGATAGACACTCGTAGCAATAGAACTGGGACAAAACATAGACAGAACATAAGTGAGTACATATTGAGATGATGCGTAGACAGTGAGTTAATATCTCAGACAATGTGTAGACGATGAGAACAAAGGGTGAGACGATATTGAGTCAAAGGCTTAGACTAAGTACGAATAATAAGAATAGAGTTTGCCAGGTACTGGCGTCTCTCACACACTCCCCTCAATTGACAACTGTAAGGTCAATAAAAATGAGAAGGGACGCAATAGTGTGAAAAAAGATGTAATGTCCACTTGCCCAATATGTCTCTAAAATAGTCCTTGCTCACTCTGGATAGCTGTCTTGATTTCTTCTACTCTTTGTAATTGTTTATATGCCTCACTGGTGGCCTGATAGAGCTCGTCTTCCAAACGTTTGATCCGTCTATATCGGTGCTCTCTCCTTTCCTCTTCTGCGCTTTCCCTTCTCCCTTCTCTTTCTACACTTGGTGTTCGGGGTATATTCTCTTTCTGGGCGAGGTGTCGCTGGTATGCTGCTTTTTTACCTCCTAGGGGCATCCGTGGTACTTTCTTCTCTCTGTAGTGATCGACTACGTCGATCCTAGCTACTTTGGTGGGTGTATTGTGAGCTCGGTCACCCAGTCTCTTTTGAATCGGCAGCTTCTCCACTTCTTTAATTGGTGTCGGTGTGCCAAAGGGTGCCGGTTTATTCCACTTCATTGTCCTGCAGAACTCTGGGTAAGATTGTTCGTCCACTTCGTAGAGGGGTCGAGCTTCACCTCCATGTGTGGGTTCTCCTCATTGGCCTCTGATGTGTTTCAATATGGTATCGCGAGAGCTGCTCTTCTTGCCGCAGGCACAGAAGAAGTAGGTGAAATGCTGGTGCACATGATACATAATTCTCTTTTTGTTCAGTTGTGAACTACATATCTTGCAGCCCCACGTATCTCCCTGTACTTGATAGATGGATTTTTTAATAGCTTGTGATGTCTCATCCGACTTCCACATTTCTTTGGTGTGTGATGGTGGTGGAGGAGGTGTGGGCGTTGCTGGCGTTCGAACCCGACATCTTGCTGCACTTTCGTTGGTTAAATTATTGTTATTTACCTTCGTGGGTGCTGAATGGTTTCTCTTTCTCACCCGACTGGTGTGTGTTCCAGCTAGCAGTGCCTCAGCAAAGGTTGGGTCCTCCTCTGTAGATATTACTCAGTCGTTCTCCATCTCTGTCAGTATCTTTGTAATGTTCTGCAGGCACTGGGTTCTGTAGTGTGACGAATTTACAAATGTCTGGTGTTTTTATTTACACAGCGTGCCTGGTTAGACATGCCTTCTTCAGTTGTTAGTTTCGCCTTTCCCGTTGTTCTGGCTGGCCACGTGTTTCGGTGGGTGTAGTTTCCCAGTGAGGGGGCGTTTTCGGAGGTAGAGCTGTTTCTGGGAGCTGTCCCCTCAATTTGAGTACGTGTTTTTTCCGGTGGTATGTTTATTTCAGAGTTGTCTTTTCTTTGTAAACTCAATGTTTTCCTCGTTTGTCTTCGTTTTGCCATGGCGGGTAAGTTATTTCTTTTATTCTTTCTATTTCTTTGTCATTTTTGTCCCTTTCCTTTACTCCTTGTGTCCTGTAACACTGGTAATCAGTGAACTTGACTGGTTTTTTTCGGCTCTCTTCTAGGTTTGTCATAGGTAGTGGTGGTTTCTGGTTTGAGACGGCAAGTAGGTGTCCTTTTGCACCTGCACCTTTGACACCAAGTCCCTGCCGTGTCTGTCTGTACAGGTGAGCTCTTTACCATGGACCGTCAGGATTGGCTGGTCAAATCCCAATCGGCAGCTCAGGGTTGCAAGAAACGGCATGCCGAGGATTACATCCTCATTAATTTGGCTGACAACGAAGGTCTCTTCGTATCGGATGTGCCGAATACGTCCCGAGAGGGTAAGCGACCCGTAGAATGGTAGCCGTGTTCCATCCGCCATCAACCCATGTGAATCATACTGCTGGAGGCATTGCTGGATTCGGGGGGAGAGCTGGTCGTAGACCCATTTGGCCAACAAGTTCGTATTACACCCTGTGTCGATGAGGTAGGTGACCGTTCGACCCTCCACCTTTCCGGGCAGATAGTAGCTGGATTTATACGGCCTTTCAATCTGGTTGAGGTGAAGTGTTTGGGGGTGTCTAGTTTCTGGTTGGCTCCATGTGGGTGTCTCTTGCCTTGGAGGACTCTCGGTTTCTTTGTCCTCTAGGAGCTGTGGCTCCTCTTCTCTCTCTCCGTCATTCAATGGAGTAAATCGATTGGTTAGGGTGATGGGAGGTGGCCCTAGTTGCTGTGGAGCCTTTTGGCTGCGACAGCCGGTATATGGGGGTTCTGTGTTGGTGGGTTGCCCTTGTGCAGTGAGTAGGTGACCCCACTACTGCGGGTCGAGCCCGTTTCCCTGTCGTGCAGTCCAGGGGGCAGTTTTGCATTGACTGCGGAGGTGTCCGGTTCGCTGGCAGCCCCAGCAGCGCTTGGGGGGGTCCTCCTTGTGGTTTCTGTTTCAAGTCGGCCACTTCTTTGCTGAGGGCCTCGACTGTTTTTAATAACTTTGCAAGAGGGTCTTCCACCTCTTTGCAGGAGGTCTCGCCGGTAGGCAGATCTATGCTGTGGTCGGGGGCTCCTTTGTGGATGGTCCGCACGTTGGAGTGAGGAAGTGGATTGTGCTGAATTTGTAGATAGTCGTTACCTGCTCTTATGGCCTCTTCTAAGTTGGCGGGCCGGATGGCCAGTAGATGCCGTTGTAGGTATGCGTGGCCCAGCGTACTTTGGAACGTCTGGAGAGTTAATTCGGTCCGGTTCCTCTGGGGTAACTCCTCATAGGCCGTTTCCACCAGTTTCTCCACACTGACAGCATGTTCCCGCAGAGTATCTCTCGGGTGCTTGCGGTACCCCCATCAGCTTGTTTTGGGCTGCCGTCCTGGTAAGTCCGAAGCTGGCCCTTAAGGCTTCTATTATGGCGGGTTGCGTGGGGCCGCGTCCACATTGCTCTGCCTTTCCAGTTAGAGCGTGACGGAGGTGGACTGTGGCCTCCTCTGGGGCCCATCAGTTCATTCCAGCCACTTCCTCGAAGCGCTGTATGAAGTAGTGTACGTCGCCCTCTCCATCAAAGTGTGGCACCTTGAATTTGCTCCTTGTGGTTGATGTTGTCATTCTCTCCAGAATGTCGGTGAGTGTCCCCATAATCTGCATGGAGGAGCCCTCACGGTCGGAGCTGACTGCTCTTCGCCTATACGTCATCTTTGCTGCTTAGGTCTGGGTTTCGGGAGGTCGTGATATCTGTGAGTAGTGACAATCCCACTGCTGCCACCAATGTACAGGATTTTGTGTCTGGGTGGTAGCCACCTGTACACCGTCCCGGCGTGCTCTGTTCCTACCCTAAGTCAGCGCTCAATAATGTGTTATTATTGTTTAGAGTGTGTACATTGGCGTCTGCAGTTATGGGTGCGGCCGAATCTGATTGCTGGCAGTTTACAATAATTATTTGATAATTATTGGCTGCGTCGGAACTTGTCTATGTCCGACAATAATTGCGCTGTAATTATTTTTTGGTTTATAGTTTGTTGCGAACTGTTGCCACCGACAATAATCGTGCTGAGTTATTGTCTAGTTTATAGTTTGTTTCGAACTGTTGCCAACGACAATAATTGTGCTGGAATTATTTGAGGTCAAATCTGACTCAGTCGAGATCGACAATCATTGCACCGTAATTATTGCTGCCTAACTTGTTTTGGATTCCCCGAATCCGAATTTGATGTGAGCCGAACTATTAGGGCACTAAGCGTTGTGTCATGTTTCTCACCTCAGGTGAGGGAACACGGAGTGATAGGGCGAACCGTTCTCACTTTCCACCTAGCTTCATGCTTGCCAATAGTCGACCAGGTCAGCGCTTGTAGTTTTGTTGCTTCTAGCTGTGCTTGCTTCTTGAGAGAAAGAATTTTCTGAGAGCCAGGCTAACTCTGATTTTTTATTATACCAACATAGATATTTATACAGGGTAGGCGGGTACAAGTTACTTACACCACGCCTGAGAAAACATTGGAGCAAGCCACGCCTTGCCCTTACATTAGCACCAAAATGCATTTATATAATTAAAATCGTGGAAAAGTAGAACCATGAAATAATAATAATTATTATTTGGGCACATCATAGAACTGTTCTAGATAGACACTCGTAGCAATAGAACTGGGACAAAACATAGACAGAACATAGGTGAGTACATATTGAGATGATGCGTAGAGAGTGAGTTAATATCTCAGACAATGTGTAGACAATGAGAATAAAGGGTGAGACGATATTGAGTCAAAGGCTTAGACTAAGTATGAATAATAAGAATAGAGTTTGCCAGGTACTGGCGTCCCTCACAATATTAGAGAGGAAGAATGTGAAACATGCACAAAACTTTCAAAGGTCACACACGAACTAGCTGCAGGGGAAAATGCACAACTGATTGTGCTGTTTGGGTGCGAAAATAAGAGCATAAAAGTCACTACATGAAAGCAAGAGAAATTTTCTTGAACTAATGGGCTAAACCTTCATTTGTTTACAGAAAAGATGCCCTCATTTATTTGTTGCGCTGGTCACTGTGATGCCACAGACCATCTTTTTAACTTTCCATCAGCAGATCCCTGTAGAGATGCTTGGACAAAATTTGTTCGTGATAAGCGTCTTTCTAAGAGCGGTGGGAGATGGGATCCAAACAGTGCATCTAGGCTCTGTTTTCGCCACTTCAAAACAGATGATTTTGACAACCTCCAAATGTATAAAACCTTAAAACATGAAGCGGTTAGGTGAGCGTTGAGTTTGGTTATTGATTGCTTGACTGATTTTTCTTCTCAATATTGGCCTTACCAAAGTTAAAATCTGTATGCTCATATTTTGTAAATTTATTAGGCCTATGGCCTATTAACTAATGTTGCATTGGAATTACTTCCACTTGTTTTTCATGGATGTTGAAGTATTAATAAGTTGCTATTAAATTATTTGTACTCCATTTGCTAAATTTGCAGGCTCAAATTAAAGAGAACGGCAATTTCATCCATACAATTGGAACAATTGAAAATCTCCTAGAAAACAAACAGATGTGGAGCCATTGCCTAATCGTGAAAGACGTGGTATTGTCAGGGATATCATGGCAGAACCCTAAGCAAACTGTGTAGTGCTCAGTATATTAAAAGCTGTCATTATATGTGCATGTTTTTTGAGTTGCGACTTTTTCTCACTATCTGCGTTTTGTCTGTCATTTCTATGATAAATTGCATGTTCTGCAAATTTATAAATGCATGTTACGTTTGTACGAGCTGCAGTATGAACATCAAAACTGTAATACATTGAAAAGTATTGCATGTTTAGTTTAGATAGTAAATACTATATTAATTATTAATCTTCATGTAATTGTTTTCAGGTTCCTACTGGTTAATTGTTTGATCTTACTGTCCAGCATGAAAATGAATTTAAAACCTTTCTCTATCTATCAAGTTTCAGTTCCTACTGTACTTATGCGGAATGAAGATAAATCTTTGTGTATCAATGTCTGATGCATAACAGAGACAAGGTAAATAGAATGAATTACCATCTGCTATTGTTGCAATTACATTAAATGAACAAATTAGTTTATTCTATGCGATTTGTTCTTAATCTTTATTGTAGGGTGTTAAAATCGTGATAAAGCCAGTCTGAATAAGTTATCCTTACGATGAACAGCGGAAACTTTTAATGTGTTGAAATAATTGTCTGCATGGTATTCACTTCGTTTATGATTCCAACAATTTCATCTATAATTTTAGTGTTACCAAGATTCCACGCACTGTAACAGCACCAAGAATTGCTCCACCTCAGACAATAGAAGCTCTCATTTCTACACCCTCCATCCGCACCAAGTTCACGCAGACACTGCGCAACATTAAAACGGCTAAAGTTCGATCTAAAGCTTCCCAATACAATTTGTAAGCCAGTTGTATAATTCTTGTAATTTTGTAGGTACATGCATACATGGAGTAACTAAGTTATAGCAATTATCATGCAGCTACCCATCCTAAAAAAAAAATGACTCAGTTAAATTTTCACACTTTTGTAGGTCAGATATTGAACAAATGACGAAGTAGGAAGAAACTGCCGTGTATAGCTGCTTGAAAATTGTATGTAACAGGGTTTGTCAAGAACTGATGGATCAAGCGATAGATGCTTTGCCTTTGGAATTGGAGCCAATGGAAGATGTAAATAACTCAGACATGTCAGACGTATCAGACAGACTCTGAGCTCCCCTTAGTAGATGACAAGGTAATATAATTAATTGATCTAAGTTTATTGCCAACATTTTACTCCAAAGATGTGCTACTTCTAGAATGCCAGCTCTGTGTTTTAGTCTGTCAAAGATCCTGAATGGTTGCCAGACCCTGATGACAAGGAGATGGCATTCGACGAGATGGCAGAAAACCATAAATTTTACAAACAAAGGTAGCATAGTTTTAAGTTCACATTTGGTGATATGTTTTACAGCTGTCATGGTAATCGAGCACTAACACTATAGCAATATGAAAATATTATCTCTACTTTGCATTATTTTAAGGTATAAATTTTCTTCTTGTAGTACGAATTGAACTATCATTTTTTTTGCCTAGAAATTGTTTGTGTAGTGTTTAAAATTGGTTATTTCAGTCAAGGCCTGTGGTTTGATGAGATGAAGTACATTGTGACTCACTCAAAGCTACTAGAGTTGCTTTCATCATGTGAGCACTGCAGTGCATTCACCAATGTGGAGGTGCATTGTAGCAAGGGTGCATATGCTAAGTTCAGATGCACACGCACAAGTGAAGCGTGCAGGCACACTCGGTTTTGGGAGAACAGTCCAATTCATGAACAGAAACCTCTCATCAACATAATGTTGTCAGCAGTTATTCTGTTCAGCGGATCTCTGCCTGCAAAATTTCTACAAGCATTGAGCATGCTCTGTTTACTGTGTCCTTCTCCACAGACTTTCCTTGTGCATCAAAGAACCTACCTACATGGGGTAAGCTGAATAGTCAACATTTGAAAAAGAGACCAATTTAATACACAAATTTATTCAAATGTAGGATTGAATAACATTTTATTAACATTAGAGCCTATCATATATTTTCAAAACTAATGGAACATGTCTACATACTATCTTCACCAACTGAAGGCTGTATCAATCTATACGAATTGGTAGCTTAAAGCTAAAGGACAGGAGCTCTGCTTTTGTATGTGGGTTCAAGTCCCACCTGATTCTGATTGAGCCTCGGTTTGGTAAGAATGTAGATAAAAGAGAATGTGAACGGGAATTGTATTCATTATATAACATGCAAAATTTTACATATTTATTTCAATGTGATATTGGGTTGCCAAAGTGCATGTATTTCATCAATGCAGATCATCCGAGAAGTGTATGCCAGGAAGATGGCAGAGGTGCAAAAGTTTCTGGTGGGAATACCACTAAACCTTCATGGGGATGGTCAGTTTGACAGCCCTGGTCACACTGCTCTGCATGGATGCTACTCGCTCATGGATGCTGAGACTTCGCTTATAGTTTCCTGCCAGGTTGTGAAGGTGAATGTTTTTATGTATTAAAACAAAGTCAATGGTTATAAAACTCATTGAAAATTTTCCTTTGGGATTTTTGGGATTTATTATTGAGGATATAAAATGTCAAATAATTAATGTTTAACAGTGTTATAAAACAAAAATTCTCTCTTTAGAACATCTTGCTATGTGCGTCCAACTAGTTTTTAGGCCATTATCAAGTAATATCAATATGACTACAATATTACAGTTATACATGGCTTTTAGAGTACTGAAACAGGTTCTTCACAAGCGATGGAGTTAGAAGGTCGTATCAGATGTCGTGATGATGTACATTCTTCGGGGTTGACGGTGTCTTCCATAATCACTGACCAGCACTTGTCAATAGCTAAGTACATCAGAGAGCAGTGGCACGTAATACACTTTTATGACACTTGGCACATTTCGAAAGGTACTTTATCAAACAGTTTCAAAATGTAATAACTATTTTTTGGTATATTAATATATTTTTATTATAACTGTTGAAGTTATGCTTTCAATTATTTGAGAGATCTTCAAAATCCCCATTTAAACAGATATATTGTGCAAATTGTGTTCACATAGAAAATGATTGAAAGTACTGTTAAATGAATTGTTATTAATTTAAACTGGTTATGTTATTATACTATAATTCTGTCTATGTCTACAAAAACAAGCATCTCATTTCTTATTTGATGAATTTGATGCACATACAATTTTTTGAATGTGAAATAAATGAGCTTCAATATGTCATATTAAGGCAAAATATTTAAAAATATTTTAGATTTTTACAATAGATTGAACTATAATCCAACAAACTTGAAATTTTTTAGCAATGTTGAGGTTTATGCCATATTTATAGGTCATTTACGCAGGCATATTAAATTAAACCACAAATGAGATACAATATTTTTGCAGACAATGGCAGTATTATTTATTGTAGGTGTGAAGAAAAAACTCAGTGAGCTGTTTTCCAAGTCCGTGCAAACAAAGTGGTGGGTGTTTCAAATGGATACCTGCCATCATTAACCACTTGTACAGGTCAATCTGTACAACGGAACGGAAATCAGATCTTAGACAAGAAATGTGGGGCTCTGTTGCCAAGCATCTGTGCAATATCCACACTCATGTGGACAATAAGTTATATCACAAATGTCAGCATGATGAGCTACCATATATTATAGTTGACGATGGGGGGAGAAGATGGAGAAGGGGTTGGCTTGATAAACGTGAGTATCTTATGTGTTCGTACCCTTAGCTAACCATTTGTACAGGTCTGTGTAACTGAACTAGCATTAAATCTTACTGTACTTTTGCTACTGTAAAAGTTTTTGCACTGAATATGTTATCATGCTTTGAACTATGATAGCATGATTTGAGGCCATTGCATCGAATTTGGGATAGTGAATACCATAACGAATTACTATATTCCACTACAGCAATATTGACCAACTATGGATTAGTATTGTGAATATTAATGACATATTTTTTTACTATGCAATAGGTTCTGTCTTGTACAAGGATGTAGAGGACATTTTGCTCAATGACCGTCTATTGAAAGCTATTGGCATGGCTGGAGAATTTGCCACTTCAGAGCTGGAATCCGATCACTCCCGGATCAACTAATATGCTCCCAAGATGGAGGGATTCAGCTATCATGGTCAAGTGTCAAGGTGAGTTTCACACAGTTTTAAACTGTTCCTCATCAATTTTGTAAATACTTCCTTATTAACTATTCTTGGTCAATTTCTAGGTAAAAATATTTACTACTTTCAGGGTACAGCTCACTGTGATGATGCACAATGAAAATTGCCAACGACCAATTAAACTGAAAAAGGATGGAACTCCGCTATATGAAGTGTCACGGTGCAAAGCAACAGCATTAGTTCCAAAGGCTGTAACAAGGAGAGAAGATGCCACATACCGTAAGTGTAATTTGGAGTGCCCATCTTGTGAGTGTGTAGTAATAGGGCAGGCATGTGGTGTGCATGCAATGAATAGGTGTTACGTTGTATTGAATACTATGTTTATTAAAAAGGCTTATAAACAATTATTCATCCGTCCTAAAAAGTTTTTCCACAATTATAAGGTTTTACATGGTCCAGCTTGTTTTAGGTTACGCTGAAGAGCTGTTCCATGAGTTAGAAAAGCATGTCGTTAGTAATACTATTCCTCAGTGGGACATGTCACAGCCAGCCACTCAGGCATTTACAGGACGGGCCTATGACAATATAGCTGATCTAGCAAAGAGCAGACAGACCAGAGGACATAAACTAAAGCCTCATTACTTGCCCGCTGAACAATACAGCTAAAAGACATTTTCTTGTACAACGTCCGTCTGTATTTTATGAACACTTTCCTGTATATCCACTTACATGCTATAGAGCAGTTGAGGTAGTAATTGTTAGGTGATTGAAGTATCTAGCGTCACTTACATTCAAACATTTATGCACATCACTTTCAGGTTAGGCTCAGGAAGTCAATCATTATCATTGTATAAACTGTTATATGCAGGTATTGCACAGTATGTACTGGTTAGAATACCCATAGCCTTTTTCACTATTCTACATGAAGTTTGATTCTGTAGACAAATATCATGTTGTAAAGTATAAGAATTTTGCTTCGTGTGAAATATTCATATAATATGTGGCACTACACTAGAACTATGAATGCATTTTTAAAAGTATACTCATGTATTTTATTTATCCCAACTGCTTTTAGTGAATGAAAGTAGCTAATAGGGCAACTCCAAATATAAATGGTATGTCCATCAAAAACACTTCATGAGAACTATGATGATTCATAGAAATAAAATTCAGATATTATGAACTCACTACATTGCAGAATTTATTTCAGTAAATATGATAACTAGCGGTAGATGTAGAGCAAGCAAGATTATCTAAAATATACACTAATACAACTGGAGAAACTGATGTAGTGCCATGCAAAATATGCGATGCATTTTACAAGAAAGATATGTAAAAAACAATTGTACATGACCTAAAATAAATTGTCATGTCTAAAATATACACTAATACAACTGGAGTAACTGATGTAGTGCCATGCAAAATATGCGATGCATTTTACAAGAAAGATATGTAAAAAGCAATTGTACATGACCTAAAAAAAATTGTCATTTCCAAAATATACACTAATACAACTGGAGTAACTGATGTAGTGCCATGCAAAATATGAGATGCATTTTACAAGAAGGAGATGTAAGCCTGGTACCCAATGAGTTGTAACAGTTGGATATATCTCCAATGACCTAGTGTTGACGATTTGTTTTCCTGTGTTAACCGCACTTGGCGACCATTGGAGATGTCGCAATCGCTAAATTTTGGACAAACCAAAGTGACCTGTTCAAACTTTAGCGATTGCGATGTCTTCGATGGTCGCCAACTGCGGTTCACACAGGAAAACAAATCGCCAACACTAAGTGATTGGAGATATATCTAACTGTTACAACTCATTGGGTACCAGGCTTAAAAAACAATTGTGCATAACATTAATTATTGTCATTGGCAGCTCTGGCAGCAAACACTGAGTGGTGATAGTCTGCCCAAATCTCATCATCCTCTGAGGGAAAGGTCATGCGCACAAATAAGTAGACACATGATGGGAGTGGCACCCGTTCCCCTCTCCTTAACCCTTGGCAGGCCCAAAACACTAGACTGCGATAAGCGCATAATTTTTTCTGGCTCATTTGACGCCGGTTAATTTCAGCTGCATTGCATTGAGGTCCCTCTACTAAACTCTCTGCATCTGGATAAGTTGGACCTACAAAGACACAGTTAGTAGATCACTAACAGTGATAGCGAGTGAACTGTGAAAATTATAGATGCAATAGTGTGATTTGTAGATTATCTTTGAATAGAAATGCTGCTTCAATACATACGGTGGTATGAACAATAATTGTGCCACATCATTCTTAGAGGGGCTGTCTGCATTAGCTGTTCTATATGATGACAGCTGGTAATGCAGTTTATATCATCATTGCTTCGGGCTTTCCATATAGCATGGTCCTTGCAACATACGTTCATTTCCATGCTCGGCCAAACATGGCAATGACCGACCTGCATCACTCTTCAACAGGGGGTGGTATGATAATCTGTATAAGAAACATTGAGCTTTTACTGCATGTGTGAGTCAATTTCTTTCAAGAAAAACATTTACAGAGGGTTTAAAGTGAAAATCTACAGATGCAACTGCTATGCTAATGGAAGTAAAGCATTGAAGCACACACATCTAAAACGCTAAGGTACAATTATATATATTACGAGTGAGGACAGCCTGCTGCCGCAAATCATGCGGGCCTGCCGCAGCACCCCCAACTCAGCAACAGGAAAAAACGCCCAACATGTTAGTGATGGGACGGGAGGTCCGCCTCCCGGACCAACTAACAAGGTACGCCTCCTACCCTGAACCCTCGCAACATCATGGAGCACACTGCAGAAGTGCAAGAGAACCTCCAGAGGGCCCACGAATATCTCAGACACCAGCAGCAAGAAATCAGGAGCCGGGACGACGAGGAACCCTCCGTCTTCCAGAAGGGAGAGCTCGTCGTGTTACAAAATAAGAGAAGAGTAAAGGGCATCAACCCGAAATTACAACCCCAGTTTGTGGGCCCCTACCAAGTGACAGAGGCGTTCCCGAATCACACTTACAAAGTGGAAAGGAACGGGCAATGGTCGATACAGAATGGGATGAGGCTACGCCACTACAGAACGTGCCAGGAGCCAGTCGGCCGAGCGCCTCCCTGTCGGGAGCCAGCTCTCCAGCCCAATATGAAGGCGGCAAGAAGAGGACGACCTCCCAAGGCACGCCAGGCGCCAGTCGAACCACTGGAACTATTACCATTGCCATTACCGTCACCCCCACGAGACAGGTCCCCACTTGTCAGAAAGCCACCGACACCACCACCCACCCAGAGGCCCAGGAACCTCCTCCCAGGAGGCAGGCCACCCGTCACCCCGGTGCCGACCCCACCACCTTCACCTATGGTCAGCCGTAGCCCGCCACGAAGGGCAGAACAAACAGTAGACAACGACAGTAATGACGAGAGAAGAAGCATGGACGGACATGTCACCCCACCCATGGAGGTCGTTCAAAGGGCACCCAGCCCCCAGAGACCCCCCCCCCCTCTTGATGAAAGAGAGTGGCCACCTTTGAGCCAAAACCCGACAGTCGCATCACCCTTGGAACGACCACAGCGGGAGAGGCAGAAACCAAAAAGATTGGACGACTACCACTGCTACACTACAGTGGGAGAACCCCACCCATCCAAAAACCCACCCCGTGGGACAAGAGAAGGAGGGGCAGCCACAGCAATGTGGAGCCCCCACCTAAGGAGACACCTTGGCAGAAAACCCGGCCGAAAACGGTTGGATACTAGTAAAAAGAAGAAGGAAAGAAAGAAAGTTGGTAGAAAAGGAGACGAATTATCACCAAAAGGGGCGAGGAGAAAGCAATGAGCAAGAGAATACAACTCCCCAGAACGATAACTTCGCCACCGGAGAAACCAACAACGAACAGGAGAACGTAACTCCCCGATGTAGCGAACAAATGCCCGCCGGAAAACTCAGCAAAGAAACCGCCACCCCACGTCATCAAAACAATACCACGTGGGAGGCGGCGCTGAGAGAGCACGTGGTAGCCATCACCAATCAAAATATAGAGAGGTGTAGAAGCCGCCAACGCTCAGTTGCCAGCCAGCCAAGAACGAGTTCGCTACCCAATCGAAGAGTAGATCAACCAGACAACACAGCACCAACTATGGCCAGAACCTGTCAACACCACAAGGAAAAGATCGACATCACGTCCACCACAGGTGAGCAGCTACCGAACGTGACCATTCGATCACTGACGAAGGCTTGAGACCAGCAGATGCGGTTAGCAGTAACTGTTCCCCGCAAGGAGGACATGCTACGAAAAACCGACATGTCACCTGCCATCAACATAAGACGTGTTGCTGTTGTAGAGGAAGGAGAGATAACAACACCGACGCCAAAAGCCAACAACCTTTTCAGGGAGATATGGCTCAGCGGTGAGACAATGTTTGCCATAAAGGATATGGCCGTGCAGATTGGCGACAGCGAGCAGTGGAGGTGCCAGCGCTGTGACTATCAGCAAGTGAGAAAACGTGTTACCTACCACGTATGACAGCATCTGACTTTCTTTTTCTGTAAGTGCGGAAAAAAGAGTGCTTCAAGAGACGCCATCTTGAAGCACATTCGAATACAAGGAAGCACTGCAGAGCATGGAGGAAAGTCAAAGCCGCTCTATGAAATAGACGCTGCTCGGTACGACGAGTTTTGTCAAGCCATCGGTTGGGAGTCACCACCACCCTTCGGTACCCCGACCCCCAGTATAGAGAGAGAGAAAGTGACAACAGACAAGGCACCGACAGAAAAGATGCCAGAGAAAGCACCAGTACAGAAGCGACTGGGGAAACAGCCAGAGTCATCCCCCCGCCAAAGAAGAGGAGGATAACTCCCCCCCGACGCTCGATGTCACCTAGGAGAGAGCGCCCACAGCCAAACGTGTACAGTTGGCGGGCCGAACGTGAGCGTTCGGCCGAAGCTGAGAGGAACCGCCGACGAAGGGAGCACAGACATCGCATGGAAACCTTAGATCGTGAACTACATGCCATCACCCATGAAGCTTGCCAGCTGTTACTGCGAGCAGAGGATATCAAAAAGGAGCTGAACCGTCCATATAAGGAGTAAAGCACATCGTTCGAACGCCGTCGCTTTGTTTATTGGCCACCATCGCCAATGGGGCGGAGTGTGTGGAGGACCGGCGACATCGTACACTCTTACAACCGAACATTCTATGGTATATCTTACAAACACTTACCTAGTTCTATGCCTACTACATGTGCTAGTTCTATACCCGCGCTTTAGAGCAATTCAGTCTATGTGTCTTATTCTTACATTATTTTTACATGCAATCTTACACGTGTGCCATGTGCAATCAGTCAACCCATTTATTCAAGTACCACCCTTTGTTTGTGATTTGCCCACGCTAGCCAACCAGTTGTGCTAGGTGTGGCTTCCTTTTGTTTATTTGTATCTACCAGAAATATCTTATGTAACCCTTTTTATAAATAGCCGTGTTAGGCAGCAATAAAGTCAGAGTCAGCTTGCACACTCTCAGAAGTTTCTTTATTCTCTAACAATAACTTCACTGCGCTAAGTACATGCACGTACAACGAATGCTCTATTACTCGAGTAGTAATTAATAAGCAGATCAGCCTGAACCCTCTGCTGGCCAAACAATAGCTTTGACTAGTTCGCCTTCAAAGTTCGGCCTCTGCCTTGCACTGAAACAGATCAGCCGAACCTCTGCTGGCCGAACCTAGCTTTGACTATTTCGCTTTTCAAAGTTCGGCCTCTGCCTTGCACTAGAATAGCTAACGCAACGACAGCTAGATAGTAAACTAGGATGGTAATGCACCACTCCCAAGGATACTAGTCGACCTGTGGGCGGGTTGTATTGCTGAAGCGATAGACACAGTTGCCATCACAGTTCGGGAGGTTGTGCAGGTAGGCCGAGCTACCAACTCACACCCCCACAGTGAAATCCTGCACAATACTACTAATAAAAATAAAAATAATAACAATTACTCAAGCATAAAAATACTAATGCAGGGGGAGATGGTGTTTATTAATTATTATTTTGATATTATTAAAACTAACAATTATTTATTGTTGTTATATATTATTATCATCATTATATTAATCATTTTAATAATATAGCCGAGGGCTTCAAGAAAACTGCTAAACAACAATATCAGGCTGGCATAAGCAATGAGATAATGTTGGAATGTGAAAGGCAAATACAGTTGATAGGTGAGTCGGTGGAGAAGCAACTATAAGACCGAAAAAAGCTAGCAAAACAATTGTTTGGCGAAGAAATATTATTACTTGACTCGCTGTAGCACTGCTGACCAATCAAAAGGCTGTAGCATGTCGGAGTATAATCAAAATAAATCGAAGATGTCATGAAGGGCAGAAAAATATGGCCGGATATAACTTGGCAAAACTGATGAGAATGAGGTTTCTATTGGAAATATTGTTGCGATCCAGTAGCCAAATAAAAATTCAAGAGTGTTATAACCTAGAGAATGTACTGACGACTCTGAATATGTATTTTGTATTAAGATTGATTCAGTAGCGCCGGAGTTTTAAGCTAACATTGCAAAAACCGACTTACATTTATATATTAGACTAGCAGAAATACCCGGCGTTGCCCGTGGAGATTACATAAATAGTGCAAAAACGATGTTAGGGAGATCATGAAGGGCCAGTGTTATGGAGTTTGTCTTCAGTTTTGACTTGCCAGTTGGCTTGAGGATGCTCAATTTGTCTACATGTTTCAATCGTTATGTAACTGGTTATATATTTTACAAATTGTGCTGTCAGAGCATCTAATAGGTCTTGGAAAATTTTTGTCTGCACTAATTATAACTTTATAGCCGCATGGGTGTGCCAACTTCCCTCTTGCTTCATAACATAATTGAATCTTTGAACATAATCACACAACATCTGAAGAAGTGTAACGGTTGTTCCATGCAACACATTGCTCTCCCTATTGCACACCACCACCGATAACAACAACTTGCAAAAACGTTGACTTTTCTTTTTGAAGAGTTGAGCTTGCAACTCTTTCGTAATAGCTCAAGTCTAGATATTCCAGGGGGTGAAAAGCATCTTTTTAAGTTTATTTTCCCACCAAAGGAGTACGTCATAAAGCATGGATTATATTTGCAAAAAGTCAACTCAAGGCTTTGCTGTAGTTTCACATTTAGTGAAAAACCAACTCAAAGAATCTGGTGGATATTCAAGTAATTGTATTTTAAATTTCAATATCAGTGTTGCAATCACAACGCAATTGTAACAAAAACTCAAAATAATTTTTATTTTCTCTGAATTTTCGTAAACCTTGTGGAGTTGGAGAAAAGCTGTTTGGAATAATTGCGCCAGTTCTTTTTCATGACATGCTGAGCAGCAGGTAAAGTCAAATATCATTAAAATAAACAAAATGTGTACAAATTTTGCTCAAATTACGAATTAAGTTCATCAAATGACTATTTTTGTCACTCTTTTTATGCAATTTTTGTATAATATTGTATAATATTTTGTACCTGTTATCAACCGTTTACCATCGATATTTCAACTATGATGATTATTGCCAATGCTGTGGAGAGACAGGTTGATTAATTATTATTAACGGCAAGAGTAGTAATAATAATGAAAATTAATTATAAGCCTTTAGCCAAAAATATTGCAAGTCTTTAAACCTAGACTCGCTTTGCGCTGCTGTTGTAGACCCACTAATAATTATCAAGTATTTTTTGTCATGGTAAACAACATGAAAAGCAAAAAAAAAACAAATAAGAAATTGTACTACTGCTGAACAAAGCCAGAGAAATTGAGAACAACTCTGATACATTGGGTTCCTTTTGATTACTTTTCTTTTTATTGTGGCGTTTATCATCATTTTGTATGCATTACCAGTATTGCTCATTCATTGTTGTTATTATTGCTATGGTACACCATGGTTTTTGCTCATAAGTTTCAATTCTTATGATATTTATTTGTATCAAAGTTGTTTGTGTTTAAATTGAGGAATATAATGATATGGAAGAGATGAGAGTATATAGCAGTACTAATGATAATGAGCAGTATCCAACCACAGTGTTATTAACTAAAACTGATTTTTAAACAAAAAAAAAACAACTACTTTTATGCAACAATGATAAAAATAATATTAATAAAAATAGTAAAAACAGTAATAATAATAACATTAATAATAATCAATGACTAATAATTAATATTTTTGTCACTTTTAATTTTACTAAATAAATAAGAAATACTTTTATTAGTATTATTACTTTTACTATTACTCTATATAGTCATAGTAATAATTAATAAAAGAAATGAAAACAACAAAAAAAATAGCCATTCATAAAACAATAAAAATAATATTAAAAATATTAATAATGAAAATAATAATAGAAATAATAAAAAAAATTATACTGATAAAAATAAAAATAATTAATAACAGTTACTCAAGCATAAAAATAACAATGCAGGAGATGGTGTTTATTAATTATTATTTTGATTATTATTAAAACTAACAATTATTTATTGTTGTTATATATTATTCTTGCTATCATTATATTAATCATTTTAATAATATAGCCACGGGCTTCAAGAAAATTGCTAAACAACAATATCAGCCAGGCATAAGCAATGAAGTAATGTTGTTGGAATGTGAAAGGCAAGTACAGTTGATAGATGAGTCGGTGGAGAAGCAATTATAAGACCGAAAAAGCTAGCAAAACTATTCTGTTTGGCGAACAGATATCAATACTTGATTCGCTGTAGCACTGCCGACCAATCAAAAGGCTGCAGCATGTCGGAATATAATCAAAATAAACCGAACATGTTATGAAAGGCAGAAAAATATGGCCGGATATAACTTGGCATAACTGATGAGAATGAGGTTTCTATTGGAAAGATTGCTGCGATCCTCTAGCAAAATAGAAATTCAAGAGTGTTATAACCTAGAGAATGTAATGACGACTCTGAATATGTATTTTTTATTAAGATTGATTCATTAGTGCCGGAGTTTTAAGCTAACATCGCAAAAACCGACTTACATTTATATATTAGATAATACAGATTATTGCAACTTACATACTCTGGTCCAAGTTCATGAACAGGAATCAGAGGCTCATTTCCCTAGTCTTGACAATTATCAACATTCTCAGCTACATTTGCTTCAGCCATTGTCAACTAAATTATATTGCAAACTACCAATATTAAACTGCTAAACATGGTGAAAATGTCATTAAGATAACCTATAGTCAAATCTAATGTATTTCTGCATTTTTATTTTATCTGAAATTAGGGAAATCTTTTTTAAATAATATTTGAACTTCTGTAACTTTAACTCAATAAGTGACACTAATGACTAAGTCATGAGATTATGTTAAATTTATTCTCAAATTAGTTTAGTAAGTTAGTAATTAGTTTGGTTATAAATAATTTTTACATTTCATTCAATAAAAAAAGGTCAGAAGACTGAAAAGTGATAAATCAAATTTAGTAACAGTAACTCACTAACTGAGTGTGTGAGTGTGAGTAACAGATTGAGTAACTCAACTGTAAGTCAAATTTGAAAGGCAAATTCAACTGGGCAAAGTGAAAGAAATAGAAATGAAAAGGAGTGCAAGCCAAGTCATTCCTGAATGTAGTTCAACCTACCTCAGATAATATATTCAAATCGATATTCAATATTGGCAACCTGGAGTTAATTATTATGAACAGTTACAATATTAATTTAGCATTGATTAATTATTAATATTAACATGTATATTGTGCAGGATTTCACTGTGGGGGTGTGAGTGGTAGCTCGGCCTACCTGCACAACCTCCCGAACTGTAATGGCAACTGTGTCTTGTATGCCTAGCGATACAACCCTTCCACAGGTCGACTTAGTATACTCGGAGAATGGTGGTCGACCATCTCAGTAACTAGTGAGCTGCCGGTTGCGTTAGCTGTTGTTTTGTGCGTGCAATGAGTTCGAACTTTGAAGGGCGAACTAGTTGAACTAGATTCGGCCAGCAGAGGTTCGGCTGTCTTTTTGTAGTGCTGTGCAGAGGTCGAACATTGAAGGCGAAGTTAGTCAAAGCTAAGTTCGGCCAGCAGAGGTTCAGACTGATCTGCCTGTATATTACTACTCGAGTAATGGTGCGCAATGAAGTTGATTGTATGTACAAAGAAACTTCTGAGAGTGTGCAAGCTGACTCTGATTTATTTCACACAAACATCCGTATTTATGCATGCAATTACATAACAAAAGTTACAGACAAGTATTAGACAAAAAGAGGCCACACCTGGCACAATTGATTGGCCAGCGTGTGCGAATAAGATATAAGAGGTGGTACATCAGTGAATGCATGGTTTCACTCACATGCAAATGTATAAGTTTACATGTAGATAGAAAATAATAATTGATATGCATAGAACTACTTGCCCTAAAGCGCCGGGCATAGAATGATGACATGTAGACAGTACTGAAATAGATGTGTGTAAGCGTAAGGTAAGTGTAAGCATAGAACTATATACCATAGAACGTTCGTAATGGCGCCGGTCCTTCACAATATTATAATTATACTATAAGTATAACTATAACTCTAATAATTATTGCAATCACTATCAGCACTGTATTTGCTAACGGAAACACTGTTTAGCCAATGGGCCTCAATTAGTAGATGAAAGCATGAGAGTAACAAATATCTGGTGCTAAAGCCAACAACAATTTCAGCCAATCAGAATCTTGCTAACAAAAAGGTCCGATGGAATTGTCTTATATTTTATACACTTTTTGATGATAAATTTGACAAAATCTATGGGAGTGAGTTTCTTAGCAGGTGTTGAAATGAATTATTAATATGTTTTATTTGACTGGGTTGGGTGGGATGTCACAGAACCCAATGAAAACTGAAATATCTTCAGATTAATACAGGCACCTTTTCTATAAAAGTAAGGTTTCCTACTTAGATTCGCGAAAGCTTATTTTATCAATGACGTCACATTTTTTAGCATTTTAATGGCGGTGTAGAGCAACTCCGTTTTTCAATGACGTAAATATTGCCAATAAATATGGATAAATTTCTCATTGTTCTACACATAAAATACAATTATACTTGTAAGATTTAGATAGCTGACATTTTCATTAGCCTGTAACAGCTATAAAAACAAACCATTACACTCATGGTTTAAGGAGACTAATAACAATAATAATAACAAAAACATTAATTTAAAAATCACTGATGAATAATCATAAGAGAAGTACATCAAAATTATTTTAATATATTTATATATAGGAATAATAATCACAGTAGTATCAATAATAAGAGCAACCAATTGAGTATGATTATCAAGTAATCAATATTTAATATTCAATTATTATTATTATTACTATTATACAATAACTATTATCATTAGTAAATGTTTTTGTTATTCCTTTCTATTACTAGAGCCCCTGGAGATGCAGTTGACAAAATTATAATCGTTGCTGCTGCAACATCAACGATACTATCACGTGATGTCCGCTGGTAGTACCATACTTATTTGGGAATATTTTACAAAATAATTTATTCTTGAAAAAAAAACTGAGTCAGCCAAAGTGTAGAGCTTGTTTCAAAACCACCTCCAATCGAGCACATTTTTTTACAGAGGCCTGTGAACAAAGTTATGATTATTTTTAATGCACTGCACATTACAATGCTCAATGCCGATTCAAGCGGACTCCTGTCATTGAGCTCACGCAGTAAATTGAAATCGCTTCAGGTACGTTCTGACGTCATTTGACAAGGCACGAATATACTGACCAGGCACCAAATTTTATGCTCTTTGAAGTGGTGATAAAAGCTAGGCAATCTGTTTTCATCACCAAATCATGGCACTGCGACTTTAAGATGACAGAATGAACTGACTGTAACCAACCTCATTAATGATAATAATATAGTTAATAACAACAATCAGTAGTAGCAGTAGTATGTATCACACTTGCTGTCATTTAGTTATTCTTTGGAAACTAAAATAACTTCCAGCTAGGTCATTATGAAGCGTAATTACAGCAGTAGTTTGTTGCACTACTACCAAAATAACCTGCTTTTTGCTACGATGTTTACAAGAGGTGTAGACAAAATTCCACTGCACCAGATAAGAAGATAGTCCATTGGAGTATAAGACTCACATTTTGATGAGATAATCTTATTTCAGTGAAGAAATAAGGCATTGTTTTGAGTCTTGGTAAATGTTGTTGAAATGTAAAAATTGCATGATGACATTGCAAAATGCATTCAATAGACTAAATTCATTCATTTATTGGACCGAATCTATCTGACAACTAGCAACTGACAACTAACAATGACGACCCGGCGCCCAATAGTTTCTAAATCACTTTTAACAATAAACTATGGTAATGTCAGGGATGTCAACCTTGAACTTTGAAAAATCCTAGTTGAGTTCGCGCGGCGTCATTGAGGGCGCGAAGCGCCCGAACCGAGGCGCGCAGCGCCGAGCATTATCAGCTGGGGGGTTTGGGGGGGCGCTGTAAGCCCCCCCAACGGGGTCCGGGGCGGAGCCCCGGCCGCCAAAGCTTAATTACACTTGACAATCAATCAGAATGAATGTATTGCAAACGGAGACAACGAAAGATGAAGTATGCGAAACGCTTGGAGTCACAAAAAAATGAATGAAGTGTGATTAGATTAAAATGCTTGACCACTTACTATGTTTATGAATCACTGTGTATAATGCGCTTACTTTGTTCTGCTTTGGTTCTATGCAGTTGTGGCCTTTTTACATTTTTTTATCAGCCCTTTATCATCAACATCAACCATCTACATATACATTGCACTATGTGATTTGAGACCATTGCTCAAACTAGTAGTTATGGTCTTTTTAAACTGCTTTTAAATGGTTTCTTATAGTGTTGTATGCAAGCTAGAGCCACGTGGTGAGTCATTAATAACCCAATTTTCCTACTGCAAACACAATAAACATCGTAGCGGGCTATTGGGCAGAAGTAGTGTAAAACCAATATCTGCTGACATGAGATCTCCTACTAAAAGTGAAGAAAGAAGAGATATTGACTCATTCGGATTTCATTGATGTCTTTTGTCTTTATTCATCACTTGATCAGAGCATTGTGTTAGATGTCTACATGAGTTAGTAATAAAACTGAGGCACTAATAGTTGCAGCGTTGTTGTTGTATTAAAACAACTTGAAAAATTGTTCATTCATTTGTTTTGTTAGGGTTGTAAATGACAGTGGCGGATTTTCGACTTCAGTGAGGGGGTCCTGATATGGTCAGAGGGTGAGAGGGGAGGGGGTGCAGGGAAGGGGTGGAGTTCGGGTACCCCTCCCCCTCAAGAAATTGAACATGTGAGTTCTGATATGCCTGGAAAAGTGTTCTAAAGTCAAGGATGTAAATGTAAATTGATGATGAATATATTATAGAAATATAAAATATTATTAATTGAGTTAGCAAAACAAACCACCTTCACCAAACCACATAATATAACATTTGGATGTTCTGGATGCCACAGTAGTACATAACTGTGATGCTAGGTTGTGGAAAAAGGGAGATACATTAGACCCATTGGTTCCAGTGGTCGCAACTGGGTTTGAGAGAATAGATGGAGTGGTTGGTTGTGTAGATGCAAAGTGAGATAACAAGTCATTTATTAGCTCAGAAAGCCAATTGCTGTGATAAACACAGCATAAATATGGGATGGGGTATAAAAAATTATTATGTCAAACCAAATATAAGGACAGTATTATGAAAACAGTGTAAACTCTAAGCTGCCTCAAAGTCAAGTTTTTACTCAATGTAAAATTGAATGTAAAGTCATCAGGTTTTTGGGTCATTATTTAAATTTCACAAGTTTTCAGCAGTTTTCAGGAGTAGGGAAAATCTTTTCACTAATAAGCAGGTAGGTCCCTGACAAATCAGGTGACATGACAGGTATGCCACAGTCGTTTGTGTGTATATATATAAATCAAAGTTAAATTAGAAGAAATTAATAGTCATATGACTTTTGGAAAAAAACAGACATCTTTTAAGAGAGGTTATTAATTAATTAATTAATTTATAAATTATTATCAATATTGTGATAATGCTAATTGTTAAATAATAACCATAATTAATAATAAGAATTAACAATAATAATGATTTAGATTTATCAATAATATATAAATAATAAATATAATAAGGTTAATAATAACACAAGAAGTAGTTGATAACTAAGTTGATGCTATTTCTATTACTATTAGAAGAATGTTAAAACATCAACAACAACTTGGTAACATCTTCTTGTTTCATTACCACTCTTACACATACAGGTTAGCTCACCTAGGTTTGAGCACTCTATGGCATATGCACTATCTCCACTAATAGATAAATAAATAATAAATAAACAATAATTTTAATTATTATTATAACAATAAATAAATAATAATAATTATTATTATTATTATTAAACAACAATTATATTAATCATTTGTTATTTATTATTGTAATAATAATTATAATAACAATATATAATATTAAACAAACTACTAACTACAACTTACTTACTAAAAATAATAATAATGATACTTACTACTACTACTACTGCTGCTACTAGTAGTAGTAGCCTAGCAGTAGTAGTAGTAGTATTATTACCAGCATACAAAGTTTTCATTTATTTCTGCTACTAAGTGACTATTGATTGATAATTGTTTCATATTATCATATTACAATAATTATAATGCTATACCAGTTAAAAATAGTTAATTGGGCAACATCTTTTCAAGGTCTCTGCAAGAGGATAATAGTGTCATTGCCCAAATTTACGTTGCTGCTCACTAGTTGTTTTGATTAAATAGCATTGTGGGTTGTGTTCCAGAGAATGGCCAGTGATAACTAGTCCTACCAATTGTTTCATAACGAAAAATACCAGCACACAGGCTAATAAGTCTCTTGTCTAGGAGGCTAGAAATAAGTTTACTTCTAGAGGATTTTACAGTAGCACATAACTCCAACTAAAAAAGCTCTAAATCCGTGTAACAAAGAACAATATGACAAATCCATCCGAGTGAAATTTGACACCCCCTAAATCCGGGCAATTCGGATAAAATCCGAATGGTTGACATCCCTGGTAATGTCTGTTCCTTTTCACAGGAAGCTATCATATGGAGCTGCTGTCAAACTAGGGGAAAAAAATTAAAGTGCTAAAAACTAGGAAAGATGGTATCACACTATGTATACAGTTAGAATTTACAGTTTAAGAGCAAAAACAGATCATCCAAGACAGTGACAGCAAACAACAAGTTACCGGATGTGGTTCATAAGACAGCAAAATTAAAAGTGAGGCTAGTGGACTAGAAGAAAGTGACCAAAAACGCATTTTAAATGAAACGAATGACACAGCAAAACTTCAGGAAGACGTGATGCAAGTGTAATTCCTGTAATGCAAGAAAAATCCAACAATCAAGAAAAGAAAAGCTAACAGAGCCAGCAATAGAGAGGAAGGTATGCATACCTTTGTTAACAATTTTTAGGTGCAAAACACTAATATACATTGAATATGATATATTGTGCAACAAAGAGTGATGTATCCTGTCTGTCTCTAGTCCTGTCTCTGCTAGAGGTCATATCAAGTCCGCTTTACCCACCTCTACTAAACATGTACACGGTGCCTTTTACACCTATCAACTAGATATCCTACCAGATCCCTGTACACATTCTACTGAATGTTGTACTATGCCCCCTGTACACATCTCTACTAGATGTCATACCAGGTCTCTTTTACATATCTCTTCCAGATGTCGTACCAGGTCACTGTACACATCTCTACTATATGTTGTACCAGGTCTCATTTACACATTCCTACACTTTTCTACAAGATGTCATACCATGTTCCCTGTAAACATCTGCACTAGATGTCGCACCATGTACTATGTACACATTTTCACTACATGTACCATTTTCCCTGCACACACTTTTACTAGATGTCAGAATGTCTTCCCTCTGCTTTCAATGAGCAGAAGTGGTGGTGAATCACACCTACCATCACCTTATCCCTCATTAGGTGCATCATCGGATGCTCCTCAAAAAATTCATTCTATGATGGTTAACTGTTTTGGCACTGCTTTGGTGATTTATGAGGGAAAAAAGAAAATGTGTTTTAGAAAGACCACACTTTACAACCTGTAAGAAAACTGTTAGCTGCAAGTAATCCAGCACAGATGAATGCAAATGGAAGCCAAGATGTGTGCAGTACACAGCGTTCATACACTTGTGTGCAGTCAAGTAATAATAGCCATAGACAAAAGCGGACTTGTCCAAACTATGAGGTATAAGCTAGCAGAGACCACTGCTAAATAGAAGGCTGAGGCTCCTCCAAAAAGTATGTCAAAGGATCAGAGCGCATTAGCTGTATGTATCATATGATCGGACCAACTGCATTATGTTCACCAGTACTGGTTGTTTAGCTAAACGCATGAATGATTTTTTTTCCAACTGGAGGGCGGAACAATAGAGTTAGCAGATGGCAGTTGTAATGACTCTCAGGCTCAGTTGGAATATGGTACTTATTCTCTAGCATGTCAAAACTGAAAGTAAAATCAGTGAAATGCTTGTTTGTGCATAACAACCAACGGTAAAATAATGTTAGAGGTAGGAGGTTTTTGCTATGATTAATTAAAGACCAAAAGGGAATGTCTTTAAATGGAGAGGGAATGTAGTGGATTTTTATGACCACTCAGTATGCGCAAGGTCCCCATGACAACTGCAGAGTATCAGGCATGGCCTGAATTGAGCCTGACACAGCCAGAAAACTTGTGCAAGTGAATGATACCGGCACTGCAGTATCACTACCAGTCCTTTACCAGGCCGGGGAGACAAGAATAGCTACAGCTTGAGGACCTGAACTACCACCAAAAAATACTCTACTTTGCTGCTTAACCACCGCCAGAGCACCAGAAGTTAAGGATAACAAGCGGTAGCAATCAAGAACCTGGGCTACGATTGCACCACCACCTCTTGAGCTGACTCGGCATTTATGGCCATTGAAACACTGGTCCTCCACTTTTGGGCGCCTTGTATATTTAACCTTATATTAGCCAATCTAATGCTGTACTAATTACATCCTGTCTGATGATTTGTGCAATTACTTCCGGTAGACTGTGATTTGTCATGTCGCTAATTAGGCCAATGATTTCCTGTGCCTCTGCCTATAAAATACAGAGTTTTGTCTGTATGCATTGTAGTTGTATCAGCATTCTGTTTGTGATCACTCCAAGCAGCGAGATACTTTGCCACTATTTATACTGCACTGGATGTTGTAGCATAACATATTATGGTTGATACTCTGAAACACTAAGCTGTGAAGTTTGAGCCGCAGGCCTCTGTTACGGTTGTGAGTTGGGATACTTCTCAGTTGAAGTAAATTGGGAGATGACCTCTGGTTTTGTTAATAGTATTTTGGCAGGCCATCACCAAAATCCACCACAAAACTATCACAATTGATGTAGCTACAAGCGCTGTTTAGTGTGTAACATTGAGTCAGTGATAAAAAAACCGTAAACTTTTCACAGATAAAATTACTCTCTTGAGTCGGAAGCAATAAGATCCTGAAGCCCGCCTTTGCTGACCAATGATTATAATTACTAAATACATTATTGCTTTAATGACACCAAACTATTTATTACTGTTAATTTTATCAAATTGTTACTCTTATTATTATTAAATAACATTTTATTTATTTTATTTCAGTTTAATTTTATATCCATTGTTTAGTTGCGCAATATACTTTTTCCACTATTTTCTTTATACGTCATTTTTCAATCTCAGTTTCATAATAATAAATGTTGCTTTTCTTATACAGAAACTTTATACATTCATACATTTAAATCCGACAATCATGATATTTCCTTCAAAAGATATCAATGATAATTTGATGGTGTATTATAGATTTTCAACGATAGTCATGCTCAAAGTTCATAAAGGTGTATAAGATTGTGGTCTCATTTGCATAAATACCGTTTACCCAATTGTGCTTTCTGACGGGAGGGATAGAAAATTGTTTGCACTGTTTTACAAAGTTGCAGGAAAGTTGGCGAAACAGAACTTTTTACAAGCTTCTGCGACTGCATGTGCCGCCATGTGAGCTGTTCAAAGTCTGGGTTAACATGCTTCATAAGCGCTTGTATGCTGATATGCGATGACTTGCTAGCACTTAGAAGCACTAATGACATGTAAGTAAACTAGGCCTTAAATGGTAATATCCAACTGACTGGAAATTGGTCGACTATTGTTTAACCTATCATCAACTGTGGAAGGAGGCTAAGTAGCTATTCGAGGCATCATAGTTATTTGTGTTTCTGAGTGAGTTTGGCTCCATAACTAGTCAGTGCACACTAGCAATACCTCATAATTCCAGTTGTTACAGTGTTTGTGCAAATGAATCAAATGTTTTAGTCACTGATATAGGTTATGCTTGAAGAGTAGAAGAAAACACATCTGATTCGTCTTTTTGAAAATAATCTTGAGCAAAGTGGTTTATAATCGTCTACTGATGGACTTTCATTCTCAGCTGCCCATGCACAACCTGGATTTATATGCATGTTTTTCAACATTGTGTCTGTGGCAGATACGGCTTCTTTAAGCATAAGAACCACAGCATCAATCACCTCTATATGACTTTCTCAATCCATAGAGATACCCATGGATATTCTCAATAGCCGGAGATAAAAACAATCGTAAAGAGTTTGAAAGAGGGCTGCCATTTGCTGACCAGTCACTGAAGTGAAATGATGCTCATAGATTTGTTCCACATGTAACAGTTTGAATGCTTCAGGGCCTGCTAACCAACGTAAAATGGCTGGATACTTTTATATCTGAAAGGACTTCAGATTACAAGTTTCATGCAAGCTCGCTGCTATCTGACCCATGTGAGCACCAGTCTTCAATTATGAGATCCAGATAGCTTATGCCGACTCTGCTTCAGTATAGCGGCTATCTCAATGCCGTTACCGGTGAGCACCATGAAGCTAGCTACTACCAGTAGTTCAAATTATTATTCTTCCAATCGCACTCACTACCAAACCCAGTAACTGCCGCCAACCATATCAATTATCTGGCAAAAATCAGAGCAGAGTAACAATGTTGTTTAGGAAGGGAAGCAACAGATGCTCAACTTGGGGACACATTCCTGCGCAGGTAGGCTGATGCTAAAAGTTTAATGTTCTCTTCAAACTTCATCATGAGCTAATTGTCAAAACGAACAATGTAAACTTGCTGTCAATTATTTTTTGAACAGTCTGCAACTTTAGTCAAGTTATTCATCAATGACCAACCACAATTATCAAAAACCACTTGTTAGTGCTAGGCATGTCAATTTCTGACCAGGCTAAAGTTATTTTAATTGATTAATGATGTCGGCCATGAACTTTCCATCAGTCCATACCCCGTTTATTTAATTCGGTTCATGAAATGATCATATCCCACTCATGTATTGCTAGTTTCAATTCACAGTGTATCCTGAATAAGCTTTTAAAACTGATGGGTACATTTTATAATGTAGTTTTGCTATTGCAGAAGTCTGACAGAAAACTGTCTGTGCTGCATCGACAATGGACAATCCCGGTACAATGCTAATCTGCACTTATAAAAAAGCCAGATTACCAAAATTTGCCAAATAATCAAAACAACTTATGCGACATGCCACCTACTAATCCCTCTGTAGAACCTGCTGACATTGATGTAATCCAGCAAGTAGTATGCCACACCATATCTTCCAGTAAAATATCAAGAAAAAGACTGTCTCCTGATAAGAATGTATGTTAAATAATAATTAACCAGAGCGTTAAATTTTTCTTGTGCGAAAGTTTAGACACTGCAATTGTATCTCTCTACACATCATTTTAGTCCGTTTTTCTTTGTTTTCTCTGTCTCTCAAGTGACAATTGTTTACCCGCTTTGTCTTTTGTCCAAACTAATAAGCATGTGGTGCTAGCTATTTGGCATTAGACTAAGATGACTCAGTCAATTTGGCCTCCCTCATTTTAATGGTGGATTGACAAATGTAGTGACTGATTGTCTCTCCACAAAGGTCGACCTGTCATCCAGCTGGACTGGCTGGAGTAGCTTGCATTACGTCTTCGGAGGCTGTACAGGTCTTGTACATTATGTTTATAGTATACTTTATATTACTTTTTTAATAATTATCATCATTCCATTTATGTTACTATTAGGTATTAGCATCTAAAAACTTGATGTTATTACTATTGAATCATTATCTCTTATAAAGCATTATCATTCACTATCATTAATTATTGTTATTATTGAACTTTTAGTCGAGGTTTAACATTTCTTCATTTAATTTTATTCTTTGTTTTTTTTAAGACGAGTTATTACAACAATAATTAATTATGATTGTTGAAGCTGAGGTTATGAGCTATATTGTGAAAGATTTCACGTTCTGTTGGTAGCCAAGGTACTTGCACAGTCTGAAGAACAATTACTGGAAGTTTTATTACACTAGCTGGCTCAACAGAATGGCAATATTTTCCTAAGAAAGTCGGTTTCAAGCTTTTCCGATATTTGGACATTAGTATGTGGGGTTGAAATAGCTTATGGACCGACTTGCCACCCTGCAAGTTGCTGCGACTGAAACCGCATTCGGCTGCGGTTGAGATATTGAAGGTTTAAAATGACCGACCGTCCTCACACAAACGAGGCTTCACACTAATTATAGCGGCCGCTGTATCTGCAGTGGTTTCCCTGTATATATATATCATGTGCAGTGAAGTTTAGCGCAAGTAATAACTTCTGAGAGTGTGCAAAGTAGGTGGTAACAGACTACGTCTGTACTATACTTGCAATAGAACAAAATAGGATAGAGAGGTAAAATGTTGGTATCTCCATGAGTTCTGTGTGAATAGTTGCAGTCAGTTACAATATTCACCCATAGTCATCACAGAAACTGCTAGAGAAATCTAGTCAAATTAAAATTGAGTGATATTTTCAAGTTTGCATTGCTAATGTACAATTAAGAGGCTGGCTTTCGAATCATTGTTCATGGTTACGGCACTGCCAAAAGAAAATACCATTCAAGCCCACTAACATACAAAACTCAATTAACTGATGAAAGACCTAGGGAAGTACTTCAAATTTTATTTACCAGAACTTGGTGGTGGCATGAAAAATGAACTAGGTCCACCAGAAAGTTAGGGAAAATTTACAGCTTGAAAGAATCAGGCTTGAATTTGGTCAATGAAGACGAGCCGCTTTGACAACGAAATGGAAAATGCTGAGGATTCACCAATCATCCATATTCACCAAAAAGGAAAATGCAACTCGAGTGTTTTTATGGCCGCAAGTTTTCAACTCGATCTGTTAAAGCTTTGGATTACTGACCCAGCAACTATAGGTATTGATATGATTTGTAATTGTGGAAGTTACTTCGCCAGCCACTATTTGCCACCTTAAGTTTTTTTCGTAAGCGAAAGCTGGTTGAGCCAACCATAATTGAACCCATGTAATACATGCTGCGCATTCTATTCATGTGTATAGGCTATTTTCTTCAGTTATTACAAACTTGCGACATAATCTTTCTCGGTCATGAAAGGTAAACTGATGTTTTTAATGGCTCTCACACACTTATGCTAGATCCTCAATTAATCCTGTGTTGCAAACACATGAAAGACAACATTACGACAAATTTCAAAAAAAGATCTGTTCCTCAAACACGCAAGACATACCAATAATACCTTTGAAGATCTATGTTCAACAGAAATTGAACTTACACCTGGTTAGGTGTTCTAAAATCGAAGTGGGGCGAAATAAACCTTGGCATATTTACAAGCACTGAGGCTTTTTGTAACAAGTTCGATTGTTTACAGAAAATGAGGGCCTTTCACAAGCACCCACTTTGAGGAGAGCGTTTTTTTATGCTAAAAATGTGCAATAAAAAGCATTTTTAATTTTTAAAATGTCCAGCGTTTATTTACTTTGTTACATCACATTCCTGTTGTTTCCACGTATGAGCTCACAAGGGGATGTTTGCTTACAACATTGTGAAAAGAATTGAAAACTGCATTGAAATATCTTTTCAGAGTCTTTTAAAAGTAATGATAAAAAAACTAATTTTGGTTTTCATTTGTCATCAAAACATAATTTGGCCTGAAATTTTTTGTCTCCATAAATGATAAGAATCAATAAATCTAAACTATCAAATGTTTTGCTGTGTATGCTTTATGAACCAACAATAATAGTTGTAATTGTGTATTGCGGGTGAAAAGACAACTTTGCGAAGGCAGTTTCTTCCCTAGCACTCATAATTGCATAGATGCTTTAACAAGGACATCGGTCAACGTTTTTTTCATCCATATTGATCAATCAAATGCTACTACTGAGTAAAAAGAAACGCTAGGTTGGTAAAAAGCAGTCAGACAACTTTTGCTAAATCAAAAGGGGCTGATGGCATTAGGTTAAATGAAAAGTTTCATTATTTAAAAGAGATAAAGACATACGATGGGACTATGAATCGTTGCAAACAGCACATGAACATCGATCTGGGGTGTAACAAAGAGTATGCAATGTTTTCAGTTGGAAAGCAAACTGGTCTGCAAATGTTTATTCATATGCATCTACATCTACCGAAAGCTTTGTAAGAACAAACTCATAAGGAAATTCTAATTCATCAACAAAAGCTGACAAGTGAGGTAGTGGTGGCTAACAAGCGTCCTGGTGACATCAGAAAGAAGAAGGCTCAGCTAAGCAATGAGTCTGAAACTGGCCTCAACTATCCCTCTTTAACCTGAAAGGTTTTTAAAGTGTTTAGACCATGAGATTAACTCCACCCACTTGTGCCAAAACAATTATTTTGCGTGTAAAAAGAATGATTAACAAACAATTTTCAATGACCAAAATGCTTCTACTTTTAATATCAAATTATGTAGATATGGTTTCATATGTCAAAGTATAAAACTAAAAGTTAATACCTAGTGTTATAGATTTAGTCAGTTCAAATTGGCAGATTTTACAAATTTTTGGTGGACTGAGCAATGATATTTAAACAAGCTTGTTTTTTCAGTGATTTGTGGCAGTTTAATTAAAATAAGTTTCAGTTTAATGATTTCAGTGCAAACGAAAAAAACATTAATTTTTAGTTGGTAGAGATATAGTAAAATAAATTCTAATTATTTTTTTCCGTCATTGGAGGTGGTTAAGGTACATTAAAGCTGGCGATCACCCATACCATGTGCTGTCTAACTTAAAATGTGTGCAGTGGAGGATTGGTGTGCATGAGACCCGACACAATTGATCTCACTGAGTCCTTAGAATCCTTCC
>CALYOO010000295.1:0-43345 GCA_945261195.1 Cryptosula pallasiana
TGACGATTGACGATTGACGATTGACGATTGACGATTGACGATTGACGATTGACGATTGACGATGACGATTGACGATTGACGATTGACGATTGACGATTGACGATTGACGATTGACGATTGACGATTGACGATTGACGATTGACGATTGACGATTGACGATTGACGATTGACGATTGACGATTGACGATTGACGATTGACGATTGACGATTGACGATTGACGATTGACGATTGACGATTGACGATTGACGATTGACGATTGACGATTGACGATTGACGATTGACGATTGACGATTGACGATTGACGATTGACGATTGACGATTGACGATTGACGATTGACGATTGACGATTGACGATTGACGATTGACGATTGACGATTGACGATTGACGATTGACGATTGACGATTGACGATTGACGATTGACGATTGACGATTGACGATTGACGATTGACGATTGACGATTGACGATTGACGATTGACGATTGACGATTGACGATTGACGATTGACGATTGACGATTGACGATTGACGATTGACGATTGACGATTGACGATTGACGATTGACGATTGACGATTGACGATTGACGATTGACGATTGACGATTGACGATTGACGATTGACGATTGACGATTGACGATTGACGATTGACGATTGACGATTGACGATTGACGATTGACGATTGACGATTGACGATTGACGATTGACGATTGACGATTGACGATTGACGATTTGACGATTGACGATTGACGATTGACGATTGACGATTGACGATTGACGATTGACGATTGACGATTGACGATTGACGATTGACGATTGACGATTGACGATTGACGATTGACGATTGACGATTGACGATTGACGATTGACGATGACGATTGACGATTGACGATTGACGATTGACGATTGACGATTGACGATTGACGATTGACGATTGACGATTGACGATTGACGATTGACGATTGACGATTGACGATTGACGATTGACGATTGACGATTGACGATTGACGATTGACGATTGACGATTGACGATTGACGATTGACGATTGACGATTGACGATTGACGATTGACGATTGACGATTGACGATTGACGATTGACGATTGACGATTGACGATTGACGATTGACGATTGACGATTGACGATTGACGATTGACGATTGACGATTGACGATTGACGATTGACGATTGACGATTGACGATTGACGATTGACGATTGACGATTGACGATTGACGATTGACGATTGACGATTGACGATTGACGATTGACGATTGACGATTGACGATTGACGATTGACGATTGACGATTGACGATTGACGATTGACGATTGACGATTGACGATTGACGATTGACGATTGACGATTGACGATTGACGATTGACGATTGACGATGACGATTGACGATTGACGATTGACGATTGACGATTGACGATTGACGATTGACGATTGACGATTGACGATTGACGATTGACGATTGACGATTGACGATTGACGATTGACGATTGACGATTGACGATTGACGATTGACGATTGACGATTGACGATTGACGATTGACGATTGACGATTGACGATTGACGATTGACGATTGACGATTGACGATTGACGATTGACGATTGACGATTGACGATGCGATTGACGATTGACGATTGACGATTGACGATTGACGATTGACGATTGACGATTGACGATTGACGATTGACGATTGACGATTGCGATTGACGATTGACGATGACGATTGACGATTGACGATTGACGATTGACGATTGACGATTGACGATTGACGATTGACGATTGACGATTGACGATTGACGATTGACGATTGACGATTGACGATTGACGATTGACGATTGACGATTGACGATTGACGATTGACGATTGACGATTGACGATTGACGATTGACGATTGACGATTGACGATTGACGATTGAGATGACGATTGACGATTGACGATTGACGATTGACGATTGACGATTGACGATTGACGATTGACGATTGACGATTGACGATTGACGATTGACGATTGACGATTGACGATTGACGATTGACGATTGACGATTGACGATTGACGATTGACGATTGACGATTGACGATTGACGATTGACGATTGACGATTGACGATTGACGATTGACGATTGACGATTGACGATTGACGATTGACGATTGACGATTGACGATTGACGATTGACGATTGACGATTGACGATTGACGATTGACGATTGACGATTGACGATTGACGATTGACGATTGACGATTGACGATTGACGATTGACGATTGACGATTGACGATTGACGATTGACGATTGACGATTGACGATTGACGATTGACGATTGACGATTGACGATTGACGATTGACGATTGACGATTGACGATTGACGATTGACGATTGACGATTGACGATTGACGATTGACGATTGACGATTGACGATTGACGATTGACGATTGACGATTGACGATTGACGATTGACGATTGACGATTGACGATTGACGATTGACGATTGACGATTGACGATTGACGATTGACGATTGACGATTGACGATTGACGATTGACGATTGACGATTGACGATTGACGATTGACGATTGACGATTGACGATTGACGATTGACGATTGATGATTGACTGATTGATGATTGATGATTGACGATTGACGATTGATGATTGATGATTGATGATTGATGATTGATGATTGATGATTGATGATTGATGATTGATGATTGATGATTGATTGATGATTGATGATTGATGATTGATGATTGATGATTGATGATTGATGATTGATGATTGATGATTGATGATTGATGATTGATGATTGATGATTGATGATTGATGATGATTGATGATTGATGATTGATGATTGATGATTGATGATTGATGATTGATGATTGATGATTGATGATTGATGATTGATGATTGATGATTGATGATTGATGATTGATGATTGATGATTGATGATTGATGATTGATGATTGATGATTGATGATTGATGATTGATGATTGATGATTGATGATTGATGATTGATGATTGATGATTGATGATTGATGATTGATGATTGATGATTGATGATTGATGATTGATGATTGATGATTGATGATTGATGATTGATGATTGATGATTGATGATTGATGATTGATTGATGATTGATGATTGATGATTGATGATTGATGATTGATGATTGATGATTGATGATTGATGATTGATGATTGATGATTGATGATTGATGATTGATGATTGATGATTGATGATTGATGATTGATGATTGATGATTGATGATTGATGATTGATGATTGATGATTGATGATTGATGATTGATGATTGATGATTGATGATTGATGATTGATGATTGATGATTGATGATTGATGATTGATGATTGATGATTGATGATTGATGATTGATGATTGATGATTGATGATTGATGATTGATGATTGATGATTGATGATTGATGATTGATGATTGATGATTGATGATTGATGATTGATGATTGATGATTGATGATTGATGATTGATGATTGATGATTGATGATTGATGATTGATGATTGATGATTGATGATTGATGATTGATGATTGATGATTGATGATTGATGATTGATGATTGATGATTGATGATTGATGATTGATGATTGATGATTGATGATTGATGATTGATGATTGATGATTGATGATTGATGATTGATGATGATGATTGATGATTGATGATTGATGATTGATGATTGATGATTGATGATTGATGATTGATGATTGATGATTGATGATTGATGATTGATGATTGATGATTGATGATTGATGATTGATGATTGATGATTGATGATTGATGATTGATGATTGATGATTGATGATTGATGATTGATGATTGATGATTGATGATTGATGATTGATGATTGATGATTGATGATTGATGATTGATGATTGATGATTGATGATTGATGATTGATGATTGATGATTGATGATTGATGATTGATGATTGATGATTGATGATTGATGATTGATGATTGATGATTGATGATTGATGATTGATGATTGATGATTGATGATTGGATGATTGTGATTGATGATTGATGATTGATGATGATGATTGATGATTGATGATTGATGATGTTTGATGTGATGATGATTGATGATTGATGATTGATGATGTGATTGATGTGTGATGTTGATGATTGATGATGATGATTGATGATTGATGATTGATGATTGATGATGTGATTGATGATTGATGATGTGATGTGATTGATGATTGATGATTGATGATTGATGATTGATGTTGATGATTGATGATTGATGTGTTGGTTGATGTGATGATTGTGATTGATGATTGATGTTGTGATTGATGATTGATGATGATGATTGATGATTGATGATTGATGATTGATGATTGATGATTGATGATTGTGATTGATGATTGATGGTTGTGTTGTGATTGTGATTGATGATTGTGATTGATGATTGATGATTGATGATTGATGATTGTGATGTGATGTGTTGATGATTGATGATGATGTGATGTTGATGATTGATGATTGATGATTGATGATTGATGATTGATGATTGATGATTGATGATTGATGATTGATGATTGATGATTGATGTTGATTGATGTTGTGTGATGATTGATGATTGATGATTGATGATTGATGATTGTGATGATGATTGATGTGTGTTGATGATTGATGATTGATGATTGATGATTGATGATTGATGATTGATGATTGATGATTGATGATTGATGTTGATGATTGATGATTGATGATTGGATGTTGATGATTGTGATTGATGTTGATGATGATGATTGATATTGATGATTGATGATTGATGATTGATGATTGATGATTGATGATTGATGATTGATGATTGATGATTGATGATTGATGATTGATGATTGATGATTGATGATTGATGATTGATGATTGATGATTGATGATTGATGATTGATGATTGATGATTGATGATTGATGTTGATGATTGATGATTGATGATTGATGATTGATGATTGATGATGATGATGATGATGATGATGATGATGATGATGATGATGATGATGATGATGATGATGATGATGATGATGATGATGATGATGATGATGATGATGATGATGATGATGATAACATTGATGCTTATACTGATGACGAAGAAGATGATAATATGACGGATGATGACTCTGAAAACAAAAACTTTGAAGAAAAAGATGAAGTTGTCAACAATGACAGTGAGAAAAGTGATAAAGATAACAATCACATTTCAAGCAAAGCTAGCAGGATTTCGATATCGGAAATTTAATTAAGGTATGTAAATCTTCGCTAGTAATAAGTAACTACTAATAACCGTATTTTTCACCATAGTACGATGTAGTTGTTATAACGACGTCTGTGTATGCTTTTAGATAGAATACGTGTACAAGTGAGTGACTGATGACTCGCCAAATCTATCAGCAACAACCCATGAACATAAAATTACATATTATTTGTATTGTGCAATAATTTGTATATATTTAGCGTAATAAAGTATTTTTATTTATATTTAACATTAGTAATTTAGTCAATTTGTAAAACTTTTGGGGTTACAACTCTAAAAATATTACAAAATTTCAATGTTCCGACACAAAAACAAATATTTAAAGTTGTCGTCACATTTTCAAAAATTTTAAGACAACTCCCATTTATAATTTCTAGGCTTCGTTTTTGAAAATTATTTAAAAGTTGTCGGCACACTTTGTCAAAATGGTAAGACAACTCCGCTTTTACACAAAAAAATTGTGAAAATGTTTTATAATTTGTTTGAGAAACCAAGACAGTAGAAGACTTTTTTACAACCACAAGCATTATACTTTAGGATTTACAGTTTTGTGAATTGGGTGCTGATAGCTTGTCATGATATGACACGATAATTAAGTAATTATAGTCTTTTTCATAACAATGTTATAGATTCAGTAATACAGATGTGAAACTTGCTCTGTTTCATATCTTGGATGCATTATGAAGGTGAATAATACAATATTTATTTTGTAATATTATGCAAAGTAATACAGTAAGAATGAAGTAGAGATGCCCCGATTCAAAAAATTTAGGCGGATTCAGATACAGATTCGATATGCCTATTCTGCCACCACCTTACACCGATTCAGATACTGATTCAAATTGTGAATATGGATTAATCAAACAGTACTTATTTGTGTTTTTAAACAGTATGTATGTACCGCAATAAAATAAAATAGATTGTAATGAAAAATGCTACATTATTTGACAATATATTTTTGTTTTTATACTATGTATTTAGTATTCCATTGCTGCGCTATTGTTTATTTTGAATTGATTCTATTATTTATCAAGTTATCACATCCATTCATCATCTGTCGGTTAGAATAATAATAATAATTATTATGTAATCCAAATGAGTGTGTCAGTGTTGTATTCGCCTACTTTCTAATTATTATTATAATTATTATAGATATAAAATTACAATTATTATTAATTATTACTTATGATCTATCCTCATTTATGATGATATTTATTATTATTTTCATTTATTTACATTCATAAGTTTAGCTGCTACTATTGTTGTTGCTGCTGTGATGCTATTAATTATTAATATTATAATTTATTGTTGTTTTATTATTATTGGTATTATTAGTTAATGATAATAATAAATCAGTTTTTTCTGCTATTTATTAATTTTATTATTAATTATCTTTAAATTATTTGTAGTTACTAAAAATAATAATAGTCATTATTATATTGTTACTACCAGACTAAGACTTGGTTGCATTGTTGTGTGTAAGTGCTACACCTGAGTTAAAACGAACGAAATGTGAAAGTAAGCAGTTATCAATACAATATACAATATTTATTTTGTAAAATTATGCAAAGTAATACAGTACGAATGAAGCATATGGAGTTCTCAACAAAAAAACAAATAAAAGAATGCATTAGGTAAACTAATGACAGAACATGTTTTACATTCGATAATACAAATGAATAAAGTATTCATAAAAACACAGTCTATTGTCTGTATATATAATATATATATAGAGTATTTATAAAAAAAACAACCTATTAACTATATATTTTGTGGTAAGAAATTATAAAATAGGACAGTTGCATAAAGCCTATTCCAGAGCCATGACAATACTAAAAAATATAGTGAAATAAAAGTAGTAATATATGAGCAGATCTCCCTACCAAGTGTTTTTTTGTGGATTAGACCTTGGGGTTGAGACAATGGGTTACGGCGTTGGATGAATTCGCCGAGTTTATATTGTATTTTACTTGAGGGGTACTTGAGTGGCATTTGAATGGCATTTAAGTGGCATTTGAGTTTTGATTAGTTTTTTACTTAATTTGAACTTATATGGCATATAGATTTTGAATGTATGGCATTCAAGTTTTGATAACTTTTTTACATAACTCGAACTCATATGGTATCTTGAGAGAGAGGGGAGAGGAGAGAGGAGAGAGGAGAGATGGGAGATGAGAGAGGAGAGAGAGAGAGAGAGGAGAGAGATTTTTTAGTTTTCTATACATTCATACTATACTATACTATATGGTTAGTTATGTACATATTTATGGCTATATTTATATCTACATAGAGAGAGGAGATATATCTACATTGAACAAATATATTGATCAAAAATGGAAATTATATGATTATATACCTGATTACATAATAAGTAGGGAGTAACTGTATACATAATTATAACTCATAGGGTATCTAGATTTTGAATGTAAGGCATTTAAGGTTTGATAATTTTCTGTAATTCCGACTCATATGATATCTTGAGAGAGAGGAGATATATCTACATTGAATAAATACAGTGATTAAAAATGAAAGAATATGTGAATATATACATTTATTATGTAATAAGTAGGGAAAATCTCATATAATATAGCTAGAGTCAGTAAATACTAAGTAATAACAATTAATACATAGTCTTTTTTTCATTTCATTCAATTTTCATAAATTTTTTGCAAAAAGAAGTCATTCTCTAAATGGTTAAATTTCATCTAATTGTACAAATTTACAAAAAAGGAGAATGTGATAAAATAGATATCATAATAGAGTGTAATAAGTTGAATATATAGAGTTAAAGTCTATAAAAACTTTTTAATTTGTAAAGTATTTGATGACTTTACAAGAAATATCATCACATTCAGGTTCAATGATGATGAGAAGATTTTCTTCAAGCTTAAGTTTACTATTTTCCGATATAGACAGAGAAAGTTTTGAAAAACCCTCCAAATCATTATAAATAAAAACTCTATAAATCGACGGTGTTGAATTTGTAATTGATACTGAATTGTTTTCGCATATGATGTATCTATCACACACACAATCAGAATTGTATATAGTAGAGTTTGTAGGGCTTGGTTGTTCCAAAATTAAATCGACTAAACCCAGAGCTTGTGGAAGAGATGGAATTGATGGTGATAAAGCCGGAACTACTGGCTTGTTTGTAGTGGTTGTCGTCGGGGTTGTTGTCGTCGTTGTCTGTGGAGTTGTGGTGATTGTTGTCGTTGTATGTGGAGTTGCAGTGGTTGTTGTTGGAGTTGTTCTTCGAGTCGTAGTTAGTAATCCTTCATCGTATAAACGAATGTAATTTAAAGCTTCATCGGTTTTGCAAACAAAGTAGTGTTGAGGCCACATATCATAAGTGTCACAGCTTCTACGTAGGTGAGTAGGTTCCATGAAACATATGAGTCTACGCATACGATATTTTAAGTTTTTTCTTAAAATACGAGTTACTGAATCAACCGCTTCCATATTAAGAATTCCCCGAAGACATCCAGACGCTCTATGAGATAAAGTGAATGGTGTAAACTCTGTTACAAGACAATAACCGCTTAGGATTAGGAATAATAGGAGATAGATGCAATATCTCATTTTTTTTTATTCAGAGAGAGAGACTTTTAACCTAGTTTATGCTTTCATCATCTAGAGTTAACTGTCTTGCATTTCGGTGGTCTTTGGTTAATATGCTTCAACTAAAGCTCTATATTTATAACCTTGGGATTGCATTTGTCTTTGGTATCTCCTTGACATGTGATACTGATGATAATCTTGTTTTGAACAGACTTCAAACTTTCAAAACTCGAAAATGACAAATTTACACCTTCAATACCATTGATGTTAGTGATGATAGTAGCTATTTTCGGCTCCCTGTTGGTCAAACGATTGCATTCCACACATGCAAAGTTGGTTGTCTCAAACTCTTCTGTTGGTGGACAAATCAAACGTGAGGTGTTGTATTCAAATACACATAATTCATCATTCCAAAATAGTTTTGTATTTTGAGTAAGACCTTCCGTATTATTTTTAACCCCTATTGCGCATTCCTCCTGATTCAGAGTGTATTTTGTTGGTGTATCACAAGACACAGAATCTGTAGAAGTTATTTCCTTGCAGATCCAAGAAGCGCTTTGAGGGATGAAAAAACCACAATATAATAAGTCGGGAGGGTAGAGTCGCACACAGTTTTTTCCATTTTCATCTTTATATCGTATAGTCCTTTTGAAAGGTGAAAAAAACAAGACATCATTTTTATCCATAGCTCCGGCTATACATTCATCAATTTTGTTGGTATAGAATACTCCACTAACATTGGGAAATGTTAGTGCCAGTAGCAAGATAAATACGCAGCTCATTTTTTAAAATGTTTTCGCTTTCAGTGTTGAAAGTTGAATACTTTCTTTCTTGATGTTTTTTTCTATTTATATGTAAGAGGCTAGCGGCTTGTTCAGCTCTCTCAACCGATTTTGAAGATGTGAAACAATCTCATCAAAGTGGTTACCAAAATGTAAGTATGGTTCCAATCGAGATTGAGACAAAAGAACATGTGTTTCTGTCCAGCGAAATGAAGTCAAACCTCTTAAAATCGAAATATCTATCAAATCACCCAGTTCAGCATCTTTCAAACATTGCTTTATATCAACCAGTTCGATCGCTCTTTTGAGATCTTCAAAATCTATCAACTTGTCTTGCGGACAGCATACTTTTGGATCAAAGCTCCTAGAACAGTTTAAGCATTCGAGAGGATTTGCTCTTGAAATACAATTACAGCTCAAAAGCATGCTTTGTATTGATTTACGAACTAGATTGAATCCTAACACAAAATAAAATACTTCTTCGGTGATGAGTTGAACAAAAAGAGGATTCGAACGCTCTAAAGGAATGTGTTCAAAATGAGTCCTTATGAACTTAGGAACAAAATCAGCCAATGTACCAATTGACTTGAATCCTTGAGTTTTTCCACTCATGTTTCTGCTGTAGTTCAGAGATAAATGAAGCAACTTTTTTTGTAGCAGTTCTTTTATGAGTCTTCAGATATATTTGTCGAATCAATAGTTATTATCGGGTTGACTGAGTCTTCTTTTTCATCAAGAGTGTAAGCGTATGGATATCCTTCTGCTATCGCAAGTAATTTATCCTTTAGTCGTTGATAAGCCAGTTTGCTCTGACTAGTAGGTAATAGGTAGGGATTTAATCGTGCTCTCAAATTTGTTAACAAAAAGGGAGACTTCAAATCATCAGTGGAAAGATCCAAAAAAGCATTAATCCATTCATCATGCACCAAAAAACCCATTTTAGCATTTTTCAAAACTTGTCTTCTATCAATCCAGTCGATAGCATCACCCAATTCTTTTTTGGTAGGTGTAGCGCCTTCAACCATTTCAGCATATCTTTTACAAGTGATACATTTGTCATCAACGTGTGAACAGTAACAGTTTAGTAGCGATAGATTGGTTGCTTGCTTGTAAAAACTTCCTCCTAGTACACAGTATACACATTCCTCCGTAAAATAAATCCTCAACATTTCATCAGAAACCTCAGCCAAAAAAGTCTTAGGACCTATAGCATCGGAAGCTTCTTGGTGAGCAAAGTCTTCAACACGTAACATATTTGTTGTTATTCCGTTAAATTACAAAACGCGAATGATACGTTTTCAAATTGAAACATCTATTTAATCATTCATTACTTTTTCTTTTTTTTGAGGTTAATTGTTATGCTAGCTCATGTAGATCTTCATAAATGCTTTAATTTCAACCTGACAACCATCGATTGGGCAAGGTTTTACTTCTGATGAGCATTCAGTAAGCGCTTTTTCCTTACACTCACTACAGTAAATGAGATGACCACACGGAAGAGAGATATGATTTGCAATTACTTTTTTTTCATGCGTCTCAGACACACATTGAGCGAGTTTGCTTTGCTTAGTCTGATCTTTATCTTTTTTTAACGAATCAATTGATTTAGCATCATTTTTTAACAGTGTTGACGAATTCTCAACAGTTGTAAAATCATTTTCAAAAATATGTAAGGCTTCAATCATAAAACCTATTCGCTCAAAAGGTTTTCCATTTAACACTAAAACTTGTTCGATATCGTTTTGACTGTATCCTAGTTTTTTGCAAATAAGTTTCATTTCTTCGGTGTCATTGTTGCGCGTTATTTGTTTTAATTTTTCTCGATATTTTTCAACCCGTCGCTTACACCTTTTGCCTTTTTCCGTTCGCATGTAAACATCCTCAACATACTCTTCACCTTTACTCCCGAGTAAAAAATAACAGTCTGGGAACCATCGACAGTGTTCCTCCCATGGTAGATCACTCTCTTTCCATTCTTTAAGTTCACCTGAGCAAAAGAAGCATTTCACACTATCCCCGAACTTAGTATAGTAGAAACCTGCATTGGAAAGGAGTTTCATGGAGACTTTACCCTTCCATTGTTTGAAACTGTCTTCTCTAGATGTTTCAGTAGCAAAACGTGGTGTATCAGCACGATCAATTGATATACCTAGAGGTAATACTTCTGCAGTTAAATCTCCTCTTCTGATCTTTTGTTCTTCCATCGTATAACTTTTGACAATTGAGATGTTTTTCATTTCATCTGCAAGTAGTTTCCTAGGTCTATACAGACGATTGTGAGTGTTAAATCCTCTAACAAATCGACAAAACGGAAAACTTTTAGCGTGTTCTTTCATCGGATGTTCATCTTCATCCTTCCAGTTTAGTAATACCCCTTGGCAAAAAACACATCGAACAGCGTTGTCTTTTTCAAGGTTATAGAAACCAGCTGCAGCCATGTTTTCACCACAATGTTTACCTACTCGTCTCCAATTTGTAAGAAATGATTTTCTTCGATAACTTTCATCAAGCATTAAAGCCTCTCTTTCATAAAAAGAGAGTTCATTGTAAATGAACTTGAAAAAGTCCGATGGGGAAAGTTGCGCAATAGTTTTTTGTAATTTTAATGACAAAAGACTACAGTGATTATCCGGATAAGTTGCGACGACATAAGTTATTGCAGTGGTATCAGGAAAAGTTCGTTGTAAAAACAACGATGAAGTAACGAGTAAACTATCATCTATCCATTCAGCGCAGTCTTTAGTATTTTCAAAACAATTTCGAGTTTTTTGCATTTCTCTTTTTTCATTATAAATAGTGTTTGCTACATATCTGTTGTTTGTTACTCGACACATTATTTATATATAATATAAGTAGTAGCTTCAGTTATTACTCAAGTTGAAGTTTTGTTGGAAAGTTCTTTTCCTTTGATCTAGTTCGTTGTTATTCTAAAAAAAATGATAATGCTTTATAGCAAAAAAATAAAAAAAGACTAAGGTTTCAATTTTTTTTCAATATACTTGAATTGATTACTATTATAATAGAACGTAAATACTTACATCAGAAATGAAGACTTGTCTTTTCTTTTGAATTAAAATGAATGATATTCCTAGTAGTTTGAACTTGAGAGCTGCTTTCTATAAAATTCGGATGAAGAAGGAGTACATTTTTCATTTTGAAGTCCTGAAATAATAAGAATAAACATAATTAAAACTTACATACAGCATTTTTTTGATATCTTAAATAGTGAATAATCTTGTTTTTTATTCAGAAAATGTCTTCATGCTTAAATCGATTACAATTAAAACAAAATATAAATACTTACATCACAAATGAAGACTTGTTTTTCTTTAATGAATTATATACATAGTTGTTTGAACTTCAGCTGTTTCCTATGTAACTCAAATGATGAAGAAGGAGGGTTGTAGTAGATGATGATGTAGTAGATCTTCTTCCTTCAGTTAGTTTGAACTTGAGAGCTGCTTTCTATAAAATTCGGATGAAGAAGGAGTACTTTTTCATTTTGAAACCCTGAAATAATAAGAATAACCATAATTAAAACTTACATACAACATTTTTTGATATCTTAAATAGTGAATAAACTTGTTTTTTGTTCAGAAAATGTCTTCACGCTTAAATTGATTACAATTAAATCGAAATATAAATACTTACATCATAAATGAAGACTTGTTGTTCTTTGAATTAGATGAATTATATACATAGTTGTTTGAACTTCAGCTGTTTCCTATGTAACTCAAATGATGAAGAAGGAGGGTTGTAGTAGATGATGATGTAGTAGATCTTCTTCCTTCAGTTACTAACGATGAAGTGAATGCTTTCTGTATGAAAACAGTGCTTCTTATATAGCTTAAGTTGCACTGCTATGAATCAGCATTATTTTCACATGAATGGAAACCAAATTATTTTAACAAAATTCTTTTCACGCGAATACAAACCAATGCTTTCGCGGGAATAAATAATTTATTTTCACACGAATGGAAAGCGTTGCTTTCGCGGGAATAAAAAATTTATTTTCACACGAATACAAACCAATGCTTTCGCGGGAATCAATATTTTATTTTCACGCGAATGGAAACCGTTGCTTTCGCGGGAATAAATATTTTATTTTCACGCGAATACAAACCAATGTTTTCGCGGGAATAGATAATTTATTTTCACGCGAATGGAAAGCGTTGCTTTCGCGGGAATAAAAATTTTATTTTCGCGCGAATACAAACCAATGCTTTCGCGGGAATAAATAACTTATTTTCACGCGAATAGAAACTGTTGCTTTCGCGGGAATAAAAATTTTATTTTCACGCGAATACAAAGCAATGCTTTTGCGGGAATAAATATTTTATTTTCACGCGAATACAAACCAATGTTTTCGCGGGAATAAATAATTTATTTTCACACGGATAGAAACCGTTGTTTTCGCGGGAATAGAAATTTTATTTTCCCGCGAATACAAACCAAAGCTTTCGCGGGAATCAATACTTCATTTTCACGCGAATGGAAACCGTTGCTTTCGCGGGAATAAATATTTTATTTTCACGCGAATACAAACCAATGTTTTCGCGGGAATAAATAATTTATTTTCACACGGATGGAAACCGTTGCTTTCGCGGGAATCAAAACTTTATTTTCACGCGAATGGAAACCGTTGCTTTCGCGGGAATCAATACTTTATTTTCACGCGAATGGAAACCGTTGCTTTCGCGGGAATAAATATTTTATTTTCACGCGAATACAAACCAATGTTTTCGCGGGAATAAATAATTTATTTTCACACGGATGAAAACCGTTGCTTTCGCGGGAATAGAAATTTTATTTTCCCGCGAATACAAACCAAAGCTTTCGCGGGAATCAATACTTCATTTTCACGCGAATGGAAACCGTTGCTTTCGCGGGAGTAAATATTTTATTTTCACGCGAATACAAACCAATGTTTTCGCGGGAATAAATAGTTTATTTTCACGCGAATGGAAACCGTTGCTTTCGCGGGAATAAATATTTTATTTTCACGCGAATACAAACCAATGTTTTCGCGGGAATAAATAGTTTATTTTCACGCGAATAGAAACCATTGCTTTCGCGGGAGTAAAAAAAATAATTTTCACGCGAATAAAAACCAAAGCTTTCGCGGGAATATCGCGTGAAAAAACTGCTGAGTCATAGATATATTATAAAGGTTTCATAGGGTTAATTAGTACAGCTTTAGCTATTTAAGAACCAGTGTTTTCACACAGAAAGCATCCAGTTCTACAATAGCTAGCAAGGAAGCAACATCTACACACCAACTACTACATTTACTTGAAACTCAATAAGGTGAGAATCACTAAATAATTCTTTAACATATACTGATAAAAAACTTCAACTAGTTTTGCTATAATACTTCAGAAAGTTAATTTTATGTTTTAATATTTTGTTCTTATTAATAAAAGATCAAATAGTTTCACCATAACGCATCAGAAAAATTATTATGGTTTTGATTATGTGTTTATTTTATAAATATCTAGTTAGTTTATTCTTTTCAAAATATTTTTCAAATTCCAGCCATTTGTTACATATTTTTTACTCTCTTTTCAGTTCCAACTTCCGACTGAACGCTCTGAATATGAATGAAGACCGTAATACCTCATTTCTCTCAACATTCGAACCATACTCTGATGATAAAGAAAATATCCCTCCTGATTCACATCTAATAAGAAGGAAACTGAACACAATTCGACCAAAGCCATGGGATTCGGATAGAAATAAAACGATTGACTATACTTGGACTTTGAAAGCACCATCTCCTTCTCATCTTTCCTGCTTGTCAAAAAATGCTGCTGGTTTGCTCAATTCTTGCGATACCAATGACAGAGTAATGATTGGAAGGTTTCAACCACTTCACTTAAATCAAACGCCATCACTTCTCGAGATAGTCTCCATCGAACGACCAACTGAGGATGTATATAAAAACTTATGCATTATCCGCTACAATATCGAAACATTTGGCAACAGACGACAAGTGAGGTTTATGGTGAGAAATGAGGATTACAACAAATTAGCTCCAACACAACCGGATGTTCCAAAACTGGTGGTTTTTATGGGATTCGATTCAGACAAGCATCCAATCTTTCACCCTATCAACTTCCCATCCAATATTTCCCTTGAGGAAGCTAAACAGCTAAGTAGATTAATAAAAAAAAAAACACCTACTCAGTTGATCAGTATGGTTCGTATCGCAACGCTCTCGCAATTTGCTGTTGGAAGTGTAATCAGTTTTGAATCTCCTCAAATATCAACTCAGTTAACATTACCTAATGGAGATGTGGTGATGAATGCGCTACTGGTAAACTACAGATGTTTGCAATATGATGGTTTGATGATGGGAGTTCTATATATACCTGAAAAACACGCTAGCAACGTCAAACAAATTGGAACAGGAGTCATACTTGTAAGAAATCGTGAAGTTAGTAGATTTGGTTATCATCGGCATGATATAATCACATTCACAGCATTACAAGCGATAGAAACGGCTCAAAACCTATCCAACAAACTTGATGATTCCAACCAGATGAAGTACTTTACTACAGATGAGGTTGCTGAGAACAAGGTCTTAGTGCTTTCAATGGGAGTGGGAAACACATCTTCTACATCTTTGAGAGAACCAGCGCCCCCTGGTGAAAACTATATTCAAAAAGAGCATGTCAGACAAGACAACATAGTGAGTATTTTTTATTCAATGTAAACTAACTGATATGAGTAATACTTCCAATTAGATAATATTTATTTATAAAGCAATTATTTTTTGTTTTGCTTTAGACAGAAGAGAGAGAATCAAAAACACTTGATGAAAATTATGCTCAAGAAAAAACAAACTGAACAATATAACTTGGTGAGTTACTTCCCTTTACTATATAATGTTAACTAACCAATGTAAAAAGAACTATAATTCAAATTTATGTAATTATTTTACATTTTTGTTTAATCATCCTATACTAATACATAACTTTTGATTTTAGTTCATTATGGAATCAAAAGTACATAGAAGTAGTAATATATGAGCAGATCTCCCTACCAAGTGTTTTTTTGTGGATTAGACCTTGGGGTTGAGACAATGGGTTACGACGTTGGATGAATTCGCCGAGTTTATATTGTATTTTACTTGAGGGGTACTTGAGTGGCATTTGAATGGCATTTAAGTGGCATTTGAGTTTTGATTATTTTTTTACTTGATTTGAACTCATATGGCATCTAGATTTTGAATGTATGGCATTCAAGTTTTGATAACTTTTTACATAACTCGAACTCATATGGTATCTTGAGAGAGAGGGGAGAGGAGAGAGGAGAGAGGAGAGATGGGAGATGAGAGAGGAGAGAGATTTTTTAGTTTTCTATACATTCATGTATATATGGTTAGTTATGTACATATTTATGGTTATATTCATATCTACATAGAGAGAGGAGATATATCTACATTGAACAAATATATTGATCAAAAATGAAAATTATATGATTATATACCTGATTACATAATAAGTAGGGAAAATCTTCTGGAGAGAGGGGAGAGGAGAGATGAGAGAGGAGAGAAGAGAGAGGAGAGATTTTTTTTAGTTTTTTATACATTTATGTATATATGGATAATTATGTACATATTTATGGATATATTTACATTTACATCATTGAATAATATACATTTATTACATAATAAGTATATTAAATGCTATAAAATATGTTGGAAAATTACCAAATTAGACCTCTAGATGGTTAAAATCTACAGTATTTGGGAAATAACTGCAAGAGAGGAGAGAGGAGTATTTGGTAGAGGAGAGAGTATGTTGAGAGAGAGGAGAGATAAAAAGAGGAGAGAGGAGAGAGGAGATATATCTACATTGAATAAATACAGTGATTAAAAATGAAACAATATGTGAATATATACATTTATTGTGTAATAAGTAGGGAAAATCTCATACAATATAGCTAGAGTCAGTAAATATTAAATAATACAAACTTAGGAAGGAATACTTCTGTTCTATGTACTTTTGATTCCATAATGAACTAAAATAAAAAGTTATGTATTAGTATAGAATGGTTAAACAGAAATTTAAAACAACTACAAACTGTTACTAAATAGTATTTTTTTATTAATTATTACCTTATCATCAAAAATTGACTGTTAATCGGATGTTTTTGTAGCTTTTCGTGTCTTACGTTGTTGAGTCCTTACCCTTCTAGCTTGTCTTTGAGCGGACTGTCGCTGCATGTTTCTTCTTTTTAGAGCAAGTTCTTTACGAGCACACTCGATAGAAATTGGTGTGTTTACCTGTTGTAGTTGATATTGTCGTTGTTGTAATACATAATGTAATCTCTGAATATCTGACGTAACATCATTCCCTAAGAGCTTTAATGTTAGAAAAGATTCAGTTCGAAAACTATTTAGCTGCTCTATCAAGTCTTTCTGTATGAATTTACAATTGTTTGAGATAATTCGCACTCTCTCTTCAATTTTCTTATTGCATATGTTTTGTAGAAGTATCAAGTCCTCTTGAGTCAAAGATTTAGGCTGAGTTTCTGATTCTGTGTTGTTAACTATTTCCATTTTTTGTCATTGAATCTGAAAAAAAACAAAAAAAAACAGATGATTAATTTTGTTCAGTTGTTTTAGTATAATAAATAATATATGAGTAAAAACTGTAATTTATTAAGTTTTTACCTTGATGCTCTTCTAATAGCTGTAGTAGATGTTGCTTCTCTGATAGCTGTTGTAGAACTGGATGCTTTCTGTGTGAAAACTATGACTCTTATATAGCTAAAGTTGTACTGATTAAACCCTATGAACACCATCTCGTGTCAATCTCTATGAATCAACATTTGTTCACGCGAAGGAAAGTCAATGCTTTCGCGGGAATAAATGAATTATTTTCACGCGAATACAAACCAATGCTTTCGCGGGAATAAATAAACTATTTTCACGCGAATGGAAACCGTTGCTTTCGCGGGAATAAATAATTTATTTTCACACGAATAGAAACCAATGCTTTCGCGGGAATAAAGAATTTATTTTCACGCGAATAGAAACCAATTCTTTCGCGGGAATAAATAATTTATTTTCACGCGAATAGAAACCAATGCTTTCGCGGGAATAAATGATTTAATTTCCCGCGAATGGAAACCGTTGCTTTCGCGGGAATAAATAATTTATTTTCACGCGAATAGAAACCAATGCTTTCGCGGGAATAAATGATCTTATTTCCCGCGGATGAAAGTCAATGTTGTCGCGGGAATAAATACTTTATTTTCACGCGAATGGAAACCGTTGCTTTCGCGTGAAAATAAAATATTTATTCCCGCGAAAGCAACGTTGCCTTCGCGTGAAAATAAAATATTTATTCCCGCGAAAGCATTGGTTTCTATTCGCGTGAAAATAAATTATTTATTCCCGCGAAAGCAACGGTTTGTATTCGCGTGAAAATAAAGTATTTATTCCCGCGAAAGCAACGGTTTCCATTCGCGTGAAAACAAAGTATTTATTCCCGCGACAACATTGACTTTCATCCGCGGGAAATAAAATCATTTATTCCCGCGAAAACATTGGTTTCTATTCGCGTGAAAATAAAATATTTATTCCCGCGAAAGCAACGGTTTCCATTCGCGGGAAATTAAATCATTTATTCCCGCGAAGGCAACAGTTTGCATTCGTGTGAAAATAAAGTATTTATTCCCGCGAAAGAATTGGTTTCTATTCGCGTGAAAATAAATTATTTATTCCCGCGAAAGCATTGGTTTCCATTCGCGTGAAAATAACTTATTTATTCCCGCGAAAGCATTGGTTTGTATTCGCGTGAAAATTATTTATTTATTCCCGCGAAAGCATTGACCTTCCTTCGCGTGAACAAATGTTGATTCATAGAGATTGACACGAGATGGTGTTCATAGGGTTTAATCAGTACAACTTTAGCTATATAAGAACCATAGTTTTCACACAGAAAGCATCCAGTTCTACAGCGACTAACAGAGGAGCAACATCTACTACAGCTATTAGGAGAGCAACAAGGTAAGAAGCACTAAAATAATTATTTGTTTTTAATTAATTGAAACATCTAGGTTTTTGAATCTTAGTTTTTAAAAACAATCTTTTAATAAAACAATAGTTTCAGTATATTTACATCATTAAACTAAGTTCTTTTACTTTTTGCAGGTATGATGACATCACACTCCAAAGCACTTCCTAAGCTCCATATTGAACCAATCACAGCTACCAACAACACTAACGCTATTTCCACTACAACCATCATTTCCACCACCAACGGCATTCACATTGATGATAGAAGATCCAATCCTAACACCTTTAATGATACATCTTCTCGCTCAAACACCAATGCTCATGCTGATATAGCAATGAATCATCATGTAGTTTCAGCTGACTCTCCTTTGAGTCCCACACCGGACTACACATATCTGCATGAGAACAGTGAAGGCAAACGAACGGAGGATATCAAAAAACCGATAGTGACATTATCTCAAGCTTCAATTTCCTTTTTATTCAGCAACTGCAAGAATAATACCGCAAACAAACTTAGAGAGTTTGAATTGCTCGAGATGGCTGGAATAATGACAGGAGCTATGCAGAAAGGAATGTTGGAAATCGGAAATTTTGTGAGTTTGTTGGATTTACCAATTCCTACGATATTGGAGGTTTTCGATGTTAATTACGTTGAAGATTATGGTATATTGGACTATGAATATGTTTTAAAAAACAATCATCGAATTCGAGTCAAATCACTGATTGACAAAGAACTTACGATGGAGCTACAGGAACTTGATCCCGGCTCTTCACAAATCGTAGTGTACATGGGAAAGCTAGAAGAAAATCAACCCGATCTACGTATTGTAGGAGATAATCATCATCATCAAGGGCTAAAACAACGAGTTATAGCCAAAATCTTGAGAAAAAAATCATTGAAACAGTTGCAAGCATACTTTGATATCATCACTTTCGATAATATTCCTGTCAACACTCTTCTGACATTCACTAGACTTTCAGTTTGGAAAAATTTGAAGTCGAAGCAGCGAAAACGAAAACAAGATACATCGCCTTTACGTATCACTCACACTGTCACTTACAGATACATGATGAATGACGGATCTTTGATGACTGGGAAGATTGTTGTCCCTCCTGAGAACGTTTTGAAGATCAAAAATCATGAATGCGGTATGATCCACTATAAAAGTACGATGACAACTGAAAGCGGCACAAAGAAACACATTCTCACGATTCTGAGTGTTGAAGAAGCTTTGATGCTTCTATCTACTTCAAGTGAAAAAAAAGGAAGAGCTTTCAGACTTTCTCTATTTGACGATGCTGAGCTGATGAAAAGTTATGATGATGATGTTGCCGCTGATGATGCTGCTGATGATGATGATGATGATGATGATGATGATGATGATGATGATGATGATGACAATGATGCTTATACTGATGAAGAAGATGATAATATGACTGATGATGACTCTGAGAACAAAAAATTTGAGGAAAAAGATGAAGTTGTCGACAATGATAGTGAGAAAAGCAATGAAGATGACAAACACATTTCAAGCGAAGCTAGCAGGATTTCAATATCGGAAATTTAATTAAGGTATGTTAATCTTCACTAGTAATAAGTAACTACTAATAGCCGTATTTTTCACCATAGTATAATGTAGTTGTTATAACGACATCTATGTATGCTTTTAGATAGAATACGTGTACAAGTGAATGACCGACGACTCGCCAAAATCTATCAGCAACAACTCATAAACATTAAATTACATGTTATTTGTATTGTGCAATAATTTGTATATATTTAGTGTAATAAAGTATTTTATCCATATTTAACATTGGTAATTTAGCCAATTTGTAAAACTTTCGGGGTTACAACTCTAAAATGTTACAAAATTTCAATGTTCCGACACAAAAATAAATATTTCAAGTTATCGTCTCATTTTTCAAAAATGTTAAGACAACTCCCATTTATAATTTCTAAACTTCGTTTTTGAAAAAATATGTAAAAGTTGTCGGCACATTGTGTCAAAATGGTAAGACAACTCCGCTTTTGCACAAAAATTGTGAAAATGTTTTATAATTTGTTTGAGAAACCAAAACAGTAGAAGACTTTTTACAACCACAAGCATTATACTTTAGGTTTTACAGTTTTGTGAATTGGGTGTTGATAGTTTGTCACGATATGACATAATAATTAAGTAATTACAGTCTTTTTCATAACAATGCTATAGATTCAGTAATACAGATGTGAAATTTACTGTTTCATCACTTGGATGCAGTTTGAAGGTAGTTGATGTAATATTTATTTTGTAATATTATGCAAAGTAATACAGTAAGAATGAAGCGTATGGAGTTTTCAACCACAAAACAAACAAAAATAATACATTAGGTAAACTAATGACAGAACAATTCTACATGAAGTGTATACATATGAATAAAGTATTCATAAAAAACACAGACTATTGTCTGTATATATAATATATATATATAGAGAGTATTTATAAAAAAACATCCTATTCACTATATATTTTGTGGTAAGAAATTATAAAATAGGGTAGTTGCATAAGACCTATTCCAGAGCCATGATAATAATAAAAAATATAGTGAAATAAAAATTTTAAAACTCACCTAAGAGTGCAGTTAATACAAGAATTTCTTCTTGAGAAAAATCTGAATTTTTTTGCATTTTCTGTCTAATAGACGCTAATTTCAATTTAACACAATCATTAAAACCCTTTTTTTTCAGTCCATCTTTTATATTCAAAATTAATTTCAGTGAAGTTATATCAATCTTTTGGCTTTGTTTTAAATCTACTTGAGTTTGTGGGTTAACTGTTGTATTAGATTCTAAAACACTGGTTTTTGGACTGCACTGTGAACTAGCAACAGAAATTAAGTCATTATTACTTTCTTCAGTTTCTGAAAAATCAGAATCTGAAGATATAAGCGCTCTCATTTTTTTACGTTGGGTTTTAAGTAAAAGCTTTTGATCTCCAGCAACCGGTTTTTTAGCTATTGCCAACCATTTACACCCTAATCCCTCAAAATCTAAATCGATGTTTCCAGAAAAATAACCTTCTATTGGATAGAGATATACTAACATAAAATTTTTGGGAAAAGTAATGTTCATAACTAACTCAGAATATTTTTTATTAATAAATAAAACAAAATTATCATAACTAGCAATATCAACAACAAAAAACATTTTAGTTTTCAAAATACAAGTATGTTGCTGGAGTTCTCTCAAAGTTGTATGTGATTTTCCGCATAAACAATAAAAAATAAACAAGTGAGCAAAAAAATGTCTTGAAAGAACTCGACCGGGCTCATGCATCTTCCCTAATTTAAACTTCTTACCACAAAATATACACGGAATACTGTCTTTTTTTTCTTTCAGTGCTTCGCTCAGAGTCTTTGTGCAATACGATATCAACAGCAACGAAAGCACTGAAAGAAAATATCTTGTGTTTTTGTTATCGATATCTACAAGCAAAATAAACAAATTCTCATTATATATATATATAGATAACTGTCTTGAGTATGGTATATGTATATAAAGATAACGCGTATCACTTACACTTGAAGCACTCCTTATCATCTTTTATCTCTCCATCTATAACACTGCTCCTTCTGTACTGCTCTAGCTGCAGGTTCTCTGCTTGAACTAAAATAGAAAATATGAATGTAATTATGTTAGTTTTTGAAAAAATTTATTAAAATTGAATGAGTATGTAGTAAATAATATTTTTATCATACTTACATTCAAATGTGTGACGATCATAGGAGAGAAATGTTTCATCTTTTCCTACATAACATGCGCTTGCAATGAATCGTGTAGATGTTTTCTCTACAAAAATAACGTAGTAAATGTAGAGTCGTTATTATTTTACCTACAGAAAAATTTACATTTTTCATAATACAGAAAAATACTTACTCATAGCAATGTGCGCGGTAGGCTTATTTTTTGGCTTCTCCGTTTCCTTAAAACATTCGTCCAACCATCTCATTGTTTCATCATCGGTAGAGCTTAATAAAGCAATAAAACAAGATTGTGATTAATTAAAAACTCTATATAATACAGTTGAATAATAAAGTTTCAATAATATACTTACATGGTACTGAAATCTATTTCGTCTATATTTATCTCTAATGCATCATTTGAGGATGTAGTCCTACAAGTAATATATATATATATATATATACATTTGTATAAATTTATAAATGTAACTGCAACAAAATTGTAAAAGATAGTATAAATAACTTACTCATTTGCTGTAGGGATATTGCTAGCCATTGTTGTTTTGCAGATGTGTAGATGTTGCAGATGATGTAGTATAAATGAAAACTGATACTGTTTAAAAAAATAGTTTCTCTTATATACAAAACATTGAAGTCATTTATCAAGATTAATTTGTAGACTGATTTTCTGATTATTACTATGATAAATGATATTGTTTTTTAAAAAAGTGGAAGATGATTAGGAAGTTGGTTAAAAAAATAGGAAGATAGAGATTAAATAGTTTAATAAGCTTAACCACCACAAACACTCCTGTAAACTGTCTTTCCATCTAGCTAAAATTTTTGAATGTAGAGCGTTGGATAAACAAATTTTACAACCTCTTTTAAATATAACTAGCTAGGATGAAACTTACATTTCATTTGAATGAGAACTCACATCCTTCAAACATATTTTTATAGCAACAATTTTCATATAGACACATCAACAGCAAAACAATGATGCGATGTAGTTCCATCTTTATATCATCAGACAGTAAATTAATATGTGAGAGCTTCAATTATAGTTTACACCATTAAGCGTGAGTTCGGAATGTAATAAAATACTTTACAGGTACTGATAGCATTTAATAACTAGTTCAATTGCAGTTTATTGATATACTCTACTATAACACACACTACCACAAACAATCATATAGATACATCATCAGCAAAACAATGATGTAGTGTAGCTCCATCTTTATATCAACAGACAGTAAATTAAAATGTGAGAGCTCCAATTATAGTTTACAACATTAAGTATGAGTTAGGAATGTATGTTGAAATATTATTTGTATTTCACACAAAACCATTAAGCGTGAGTTCGGAATGTAATAAAATACTTTACAGGTACTGATAGCATTTAATAACTAGTTCAATTGCAGTTTATTGATATACTCTACTATAACACACACTACCACAAACAATCATATAGATACATCATCAGCAAAACAATGATGTAGTGTAGCTCCATCTTTATATCAACAGACAGTAAATTAAAATGTGAGAGCTCCAATTATAGTTTACAACATTAAGTATGAGTTAGGAATGTATGTTGAAATATTATTTGTATTTCACACAAAAAACAATGAGATATTTTAAAAAAAGTAACAGTCTAACTAATAAAACAAGTGGATAAAGTCATGCTTTGCTCATGTTTTTTTAGATGATAGCGGAGATACCTAGGATTAAAAGTAAAACCACAAATCCGTTTTGGTGGAAGGCTGTATCTATATTAACTAATATGTAATGAAACAATAAAAAACAGGAGATAGATGCAATCAAGTTCTCTTCCTTTTTAGGTTGAATTCGACCTATAATTCCATCATCTATGGATGTTTGTTGTTTTTGTTTTAAATAGAGCATGATAATGAATAGTGCTTAGGTGTAACTAATGACTTTTCTCGAGCGACACACTTGATATTAAAAAGATCAAAACATATAGGATTAAGCGAGATGATGATTAATGTCTTTTCTGGAATGAGTTTATTAGTAAAATGACACTTGCGGGGCACTTGCGTGATATTATAATTAATTACTTTTTAAAAATGAACTGGTAACATTACGGCGACTGAAATAATACCTAAAACGTCTCGCATAAATTTTGATCTGACTGAAAATGGACTGAAAACCTTCAAGGTGCGTAAAAATTATCGTAACTCGCTATAGCGGATATTCTAAGAAATATTTATTTTCTCGTTGGTAACTTGACGTAAAATATTTTGTAACGGATGTCACACGATCTCAATCGATTTTTTTCAACTAAATACTTAGTTACTCGTAAACATTTGATACTCGCTTGATTTCTTTGATAACAGTAATATCCCAATTATGTTTATCGTAAATATTTCAAAAACGGATATTGCGCGTTTCAGTTGGTTTTTCCTACTGAATAACCTAGTTACGCGTAAATATTTGAAATGCGTGTTTCAGTTGGTTTTTCCTACTAAATCGCTTAGTACTCGTAAACATTTGAAAATTGTTTGATTTTTTCGCTGATAAAACATGTTGCAAGTATCTTTTACCAAATATTACCGTGATTTTCAATCAGTTTTCCTTACTAGATTACTTAATTACTCACCAACATCCATAATTGTTTTTATTAATCATTGTTGCAAAGCAATGTTGTATTTAAATAATATTACTACGTTTCCAACCAATTTCCTTACTGAATTACTTAATTACTCGCCAGTATTTCATAATTTCTTTCACTAATAATTACAAATAATATTGTAAATAAATAATTTACCAGGAATATTTATGCTCAAGTCTCCTCTCTCTCTCTCTCTCTCTCTCTCTCTCTCTCTCTCTCTCTCTCTCTCTCTCTCTCTCTCTCTCTCTCTCTCTCTCTCTCTCTCTCTCTCTCTCTCTCTCTCCTCTAAACACTCTCTCTAGATATATACAAACACAGTTATTTTTATTGTACCTTGCTCATAATTTCTTTCACTAATAATTACAAATAATATTGTAAATAAATAATTTACCAGGAATATTTATGCTCAAGTCTCCTCTCTCTCTCTCCTCTAAACACTCTCTCTAGATATATACAAACACAGTTATTTTTATTGTATCTTGCACAAAAACACCCCCTAAAACTTGTTTTTAGGCTGAGTCTTATGGGTTATTTTAGGGGAGTATCAGTCCTGGGAGTAGATACTAAATTGACACAAATTTTTTTCATATGAATTTAAAACTTAACTAATGTAGTTTTTTTACCAAACATCAGTACATCAAAAACATTATTGTAAAGGTATATTATATAGGAAGATTTTCCATACTTATTATGTAATAAATGTATATAATCATATAATGATTCATTTTGATCAATATATTTATTCAATGTAGATATATCTCTTCTCTCCTCTCTCCTCTCTTTCTTCCTCTCTCCTCTCTCTCCCTCTCTCCTCTCTCTCTTTTTTTATCTCAAGATACCATATGTATGTATACATTGATTGTCATTACAAGTTGTATTGTTTTGTATTACTTAGTATTTACTGACTCTAGCTATATTATATAGGAAGATTTTCCCTATTTATTATGTAATCAATGTATATAATCATAAAATGTTTCATTTTTGATCAATATAGTTATTCAATGTAGATAAAACTCCTCTCTCCTTTCTCTCTCCTCTCTCCTCTCTGTCTTCTCTCTCCTCTCTCTCTCAAGATACCATATGAGTTCAAATTATGTGAAAAAGTATCGAAACTTAAATGCCATACATTCAAAATCTAGCTGCCATATGAGTTCAAATCAAGTAAAAAAATAATCAAAACTCAAATGCCACTCAAATGCCACTCAAATGCCACTCAAGTACCCCTCAAATGAAATACAATATAAACTCGGCGAATTCATCCAACGCCGTAACCCATTGCATAACCCCCAAGACCAGAACCACAAAAAAACACTTGGTAGGGAGATCTGCTCATATATTACTACTCATAGAACAGAAGTCTTCCTTCCTAGTTATAACATCAGTACAACAATGACAACATTGTAAAGAAAAAGACTATCAACCATTGATTGTCATTACAAGTTGTAGTGCTTTGAATTACTTAGTATCTACTAACTCTAGCTATATTATACAAGAATATTTTGCTACTTATTATGTAATAAATGTATATAATCATATATTGATTCAATGTAGTCTCCTCATTCTTCTCTTCTCTCTCAAAATATCATATGAGTTCGAGTTATGTAAAAAAATTATCAAAACTTGAATGTCATGCATTCAAAATGTATATGCCATAAGTTCAAATTAAGTAAAAAAATAATCAAAACTCAAATGCCACTTAAATGCCACTCAAATACCACTCAAGTACCCCTCATTATGTAATCAGGTATATAAACATATAATTTTCATTTTTGATCAATATATTTGTTCAATGTAGATATATCTCCTCTCTCTATGTAGATATAAATATAGCCATAAATATGTACATAACTAACCATATATACATGAATGTATAGAAAACTAAAAAATCTCTCTCCTCTCTCATCTCCCATCTCTCCTCTCTCCTCTCTCCTCTCCCCTCTCTCTCAAGATACCATATGAGTTCGAGTTATGTAAAAAAGTTATCAAAACTTGAATGCCATACATTCAAAATCTATATGCCATATAAGTTCAAATTAAGTAAAAAACTAATCAAAACTCAAATGCCACTCAAATGCCACTCAAATGCCACTCAAGTACCCCTCAAGTAAAATACAATATAAACTCGGCGAATTCATCCAACGCCGTAACCCATTGTCTCAACTCCAAGGTCAGATCCACAAAAAAACACTTGGTAGGGAGATCTGCTCATATATTACTACTAATAAAAAATTTAAAATTCGCCTAAGAGTGCAGTTAATACAAGAATTTCTTCTTGAGAAAAATCTGAATTTTTTTTCATTTTCTGTCTAATAGACGCTAATTTCAATTTAACACAATCATTAAAACCCTTTTTTTTCAGTCCATCTTTTATATTCAAAATTAATTTAACTGAACTTAAATCAATTTTCTTACTATCAATCTTTTGGCTTTCTTTTAAATCTACTTGAGTTTGAGGATTATCTGTTACAGTATTAGATTCTAAAACACCTGTTTTTGGACTGCACTGTAAACTAGCAACAGAAATTAAGTCATTATTACTCTCTTCAGTTTCTGAAAGATCAGAATCTGAAGATATAACTGCTCTCATTTTTTTACACTGGTTTTTAAGCAAAAGCTTTCGATCTCCAACAGCAGGTTTTTTAGCTATTGCCAACCATTTACTCCCTAATTCAAAATCTAAATCAATGTTTTCAGAAAAATAACCTTCTATTGGATAGAGATATACTAACAAAAAATTTTTTGGAAAAGTAATATCCATAACTAATTCAGAATATTTTTTATTAATAAATAAAGCAAAATTATTATAACTAGCAATATCAACAATAAAAAACATTTTGGTTTTCAAAATACAACTATGTTGCTGGAGATCTCTCAAAGTTGTATGGGATTTTCCGCATAAACAATAAAAAATGAACAAGTGAGCAAAAAATGTCTTGAAAGAACTTGGCCAGGCTCATGCAACTCCCCTAATTTAAACTTCCTACCACAAAATATACACAAAATGTTGTTTTTTTTTCCTTTCAGTGCTTTGCTCAGCGACTTTGTACAATACGCTACCAACAGCAACGAAAGCACTAAAAGGAAATATCTTGGCCTTTTGTTATCAATATCTACAAGCAAAATAAACAAATTCTCATTGTATGTAGATAATCTTCTTGACTATGGTATATGTATATAAAGATAGTGCATATCAATTACACTTAAAACACTCTCTATCTTCTTTTATATCCCCCTTCTAAAAGACTTGCTTCTTTATATTTACTTAGTTGGGGATTCTCTGCTTGAACTAAAATAGAAAATACGAATGTAGTTATGTTATTTTGAAAAAAATTTATTAAATTGAATGAGTATGTAGTAAATAATATTTTCATCATACTCACATTCAAATGTGTGGCGGTCGTAGGAGAGAAAGGATTCATCCTTCCCTATACATTGTCCACTCGCAATAAAACGTGTAGATGTTTTTTTTACAAAAATAACGAATTAAATGTAGAGTCGTTATTATTTTACCTACAGAAAAACTTACATTTTTCATAAAACAGAAAAAATACTTACTCATAGCAATATGTGTGCTAGCACTTGTCTTTTCTACCTTCTGTTCCGCTTCCCTAAACATTCCTCCATCCACCTCAATGTTTCATCATCGGTAGAACTTAATGAAACAATAAATCAAGATTGTGATTTATTAAAAGCTCTATATAATACAGTTGAATAATAAAGGCTCAATAATATATTTACATAGCGCTGAAATCTATTTCATCTATATTTAGTTGTACTCCCTCATTTGAGGTTGTAGACCTACAAGTAATATATATATATATATATATATATACATTTGTATAAATTTATAAATGTAACTGCAACAAAATTGTAAAAGATAGTATAAAATAACTTACTCATTTGTTGTAGGAATATTGCTAGCCATTTTTTGTTGTTTTGCAGACTAATACTTGAAATGAAGTACAAATGAAAACTGATACTGCTTAGAAAAAATACTTTCTCTTATATACAAAACATTGAAGTCATTTATCAAAATTAATTCGTAGACTGATTTTCTGATCATTACTATGATAAACGATATTGTTTTTAAAAAAAGTGGAAGTTAAATGGGAAGTTGGTTAAAAAATAGGAAGATGGAGATTAGATAGACTAATAAGCTTAAGCTCTACATACACTCCTGTAAACTTCCTTTCTATCTAGCTAAAATTTTTGGTACATACACTCCTGTAATTTTTCTTTCTACCTAGCTAAAATTTTTGAATGTAGAGCATTGGATAAACAAATTTTACAAGTCCTAGATAGATACTCTTTTAAATATAGCTAGCTAGGATGAAACTTACAATTCATTTGAATGACAACTCACATCCTTTAAACATATTTTATAGCAAAAATATGATGTGTGATTAACTAGTTCAATTGCAGTTCATTGATATGCTCTACTACAACACACACTACTTCGAACTATGTAGTCAACTGAACAAATCCACAAACAATCATATAGACACATCAACAGCAAAACATTGATGCAGTGTAGTTCCAGCTTTATATCATCAGACAGTAAATTAAAATGTGAGAGCTTCAATTATAGTTTGCAACATTAAGTATGAGTTAGGAATGTAATAAATATTTTCCAGGTATCTGATAGCATTTAAATATGTATATGTAACATGTAACTCTTGATTTATTAGACAAAACAGCTTCCTAAAAATAGAAAATACACTATGTATGTTGATGCATTGTTTGTATTTCACACAAAAAACAATGAGATATTTTGAGAAAAGTAACAGTCTAACTAACAAAACAAGTGGATAAAGTCATACTTTGTTCATGTTTTTTTAGATGAGACCGGAGATAACTAGAATTAGAGGTATAACCACAAATCCGTTTTAAAATTATGTTTTGTTGGAAGTGAGTGGTTTTCTCATTAAGTTTTTGGTGAAAGGTTGTACCTGTATTAACTAATATGTAATCAAGCACAATAAAAACAGGAGATAAATGCAATCAAGTTCTCTTCCTTTTTAGGTTGAATTGATAAACCTATAATTCCGAAGTCTATGGACATTCATTGTTTGTTTTAAATAGAAAATAGGATGATAATAAATAGGGCTTAGGCGTAATTAATGACTTTTCTCGAGCGCTTTTATAAAGCATAACATTAAAAAGATCAAAACATATAGGATTAGGCGAAAGATGGTGATTAATGACTTTTCTGGAGTGAGTTTATTAGTGAAGTAACACTTGCGTTATATTATAATTAATTCCTTTTTAAAAACTTGTGAAAATGAACTGGTAACATTACGTCGACTGAAATAATGCCTAGAACGTCTCGCATAAATTTTGATCTGACCGAAAATGGACTGAAAACCTTTAGGGCGAGTACAAAATTATCGTAACTTGCTATAACGGATATTCTAAGAAATATTTATTTTCTCGTTGCTAACTTAACGTAAATATTTGTAACGGATGTCACATGATCTCAATCGGTTTTTTGCCGACTGAATCACTTAGTTACTCGTAAACATTTGATACTCGCTTGATTTTTTTTTTATAACAGTTAAGTCCCAATTATGTTTATCGTAAATATTTCAAAAACGGATATCACGTGATTTCAATTGGTTTTTCCTACTGAATCGCTTAGTTACTCGTAAACATTTGAAAATTGCTTGATTTTTTCGTTGATAAAACATGTCGCAAGTATCTTTTAACAAATATTACCGTGATTTCAATCAGTTTTCCTTACTAGATTACTTAGTTACTTATCAACATTTCATAATTGCTTTCATTAATAGTCGTTGCAAAGCAATGTTGTTGTATTTAAAAAATATTACTACAATTCCAACCAGTTTCCTTACTGAATTACTTAATTACCCGCCGGATTTCATAATTTCTTTCACTAATAATTACAAAGTAATATTGTAAATATATAATGCAGTAGATACTAAATTGACACAAATTTCATTCATATGATTTTAAAACAGAAATAATAATAATTTTTAAACAAAATCAAAAATTAACGCTGATTACATGTATGGTAAACATAATAATTGTAAATGTATTTATAACTAAAAGAAATATTTATGCTCAAGTCTCCTCTCTCTCTCCTCTAACCTCTCTCCTCTAAACTCTCTCTAGATATATACAAATACAGCTATTTTTATATGTAGACTCGATCTCGAATGCTGATGATATGTAGTCTCAAGTAGATATATGAAGTTAAAGTACTTTGTATTACACAAAATTTACTGTAAATTTTAATCATCTAGAGGACTAATGGTATCCTCTCTCCTCTCTCCCAAAATATCTCCTCTCTCTCCTCTAACCTCTCTCCTCTCTCCTCTCTCCCCTCTCTAGATGTATACAAATACAATTATTCTTATATGTAAACTCGATCTCGAATGCTGATGATATGTAGTCTCAAGTGAATAAATGAAGTTAAAGTACTTTGTATTACACAAAATTTACTGTAAATTTTAATCATCTAGAGGGCTAATGCTCCCCTTTCTCCTCTCTCCTCTTTCCCTTTCTCCTCTCTCTCAAGATATCATATGAGTCGGAATTACAAAAAATTATCAAACCTTAAATGCCTTACATTCAAAGTCTAGATACCCTATGAGTTATAATTATGTATACAATTATGTAAAAAAATTATCATAACTTAAATGCCATACATTCAAAATCTATACGCCATATAAGTTCAAATTAAGTAAAAAAATAATCAAAACTCAAATGCCACTTAAATGCCACTCAAATGCCACTCAAATGCCCCTCAAATGAAATACAATATTAACTCGGTGAATCCATCCAACGCCGTAACCCATTGCATAACCCCCGAGGTCTAATCCACAAAAAAACACTTGGTAGGGAAGTAGTAATATATGAGCAGATCCCCCTACCAAGTGTTTTTTTGTGGTTCTGAGGCAATGGGTTACGGTGTTGGATGGATTCGCCGAGTTTATATTGTATTTCATTTGAGGGGTATTTGAGTGGCATTTAAGTGGCATTTAAGTGGCATTTGAGTTTTGATTATTTTTTTACTTAACTTGAACTTATAGCATATAGATTTTGAATGCACGACATTCAAGTTTTGATAATTTTTTTACATAACTCGAACTCATATGATATTTTGAGAGAGAGGAGAGAAGAATGAAGAGATATAACTACATTGAATCAATATATGATTATATGCATTTATTACATAATAAGTAGCAAAATATTCTTGTATAATATAGCTAGAGTTAGTAAATACTAAGCACTACAACTTGTAATGACAATCAATGGATGATAGTCTTTTTCTTTACAATGTTGTCATTGTTGTACTGATGTTATGACTTAGGGAGGAAGACTTCTGTTCTATGTACTTTTGATTCCATAATGAACTAAAGTAAAAAGTTATGTATTAGTATAGGATGATTAAACAAAAATGTAAAATAATTACATGAATTTGAATTATAGTTCTTTTTACATTGGTTAGTTAACATTATATAGTAAAGGGAAGTAACTCACCAAGTTATATTGTTCGGTTTGTTTTTTCTTGAGCATAATTTTCATCAAGTGTTTTTGATTCTCTCTCTTCTATCTAAAGCAAAACAGAAAATACTTGCTTTATAAATAAATTTTATCTAATTGGAAGTGTTACTTATATCAGTTAGTTTACATTAAATAAAAAAACACTCACTGAGTTGTTTTGTCTGACTTGCTCTTCTTGAGTATAGTTTTCACCAGGGGGTGTTGGTTCTCTCAAAGACGTAGAAGATGTGTTTCCCGCTTCCATTGAAAGCACTAAGATCTTGTTCTCAACAACCTCATCTGTAGTAAAGTACTTCATCTGGTTGGAATCATCAAGTTTGTTGGATAGGTTTTGAGCTGTTTCTATCGCTTGTAATGCTGTGAATGTGATTATATCATGTCGATGATAACCAAATCTACTAACTTCACGATTTCTTACAAGTATGACTCCTGTTCCAATTCGTTTGACGTTGCTAGCATGTTTTTCAGGTATATATAGAACTCCCATCATCAAACCATCGTATTGCAAACATCTGTAGTTTACCAGTAACGCATCCATCACCATTTCTCCATTAGGTAATGTTAACTGAGTTGATATTTGAGGAGATTCAAAACTGATTACACTTCCAAAAGCAAATTGAGAGAGTGTTGCGATACAAACCATACTGATCAACTGACTAGGTGTTTTTTTTTTAATTAATCTACTTAGCTGTTTAGCTCCTTCAAGGGAAATATTGGATGGGAAGTTGATAGGGTGAAAGATTGGATGCTTGTCTGAATCGAATCCCATAAAAACCACCAGTTTTGGAACATCCGGTTGTGTTGGAGCTAATTTGTTGTAATCCTCATTTCTCACCATAGACCTCACTTGTCGTCTGTTGCCAAATGTTTCGACATTGTAGCGGATAATACATAAGTTTTTATATACATCCTCAGCTGGTCTTTCGATGGAGATTATCTCGAGAAGTGATGGTGTTTGATTTAAGTGAAGTGGTTGAAACCTTCCAATCCTTACTCTGTCATTGGTATCGCAAGAATTGAGCAAACTAGCAGCATTTTTTGACAAGCAGGAAAGATGAGAAAGAGATGGTGCTTTCAAAGTCCAAGCATAGTCAATCGTTTTATTTCTATCCGAATCCCATGGCTTTGGTCGAACTGTTTTCAGTTTCCTTTTTATTATATGTGAATCAGGAAGGATATTTTCTTTATCATCAGAGTATGGTTCGAATGTTGAGAGAAATGAGGTATTGCGGTCTTCATTCATATTCAGAGCGTTCAGTGAGAAGTTGGAACTGAAAAAAGAGTAAAAGATATGTAACAGATGGTTGGAATTTGAAAAATATTTGAAAAGAATAAACTAACTAGATATTTATAAAATAAACACATAATCAAAACCAAAACGATTTTTCTGATGCATTATGGTGAAACTATTTGATCTTTTATTAATAAGAACAAAATATTAAAACATAAAATTAACTTTCTGAAGTATTATAGCAAATCTAGTTGAAGTTTTCTATCAATATATGTTAAAGAATTATTTAGTGATTCTCACCTTATTGACTGAAAGTCTTTCTATAGTTTCAAGTACATGTAGTAGTTGGTGTGTAGATGTTGCTTCTTCGCTAGCTATCGTAGAACTGGATGCTTTCTGTGTGAAAACACTGGTTCTTAAATAGCTAAAGCTGTACTAATTAACCCTATGAAAACCATCTCGTGAAACCTTCTTTATAATATATCTATGACTCAGCAGTTTTTCACGCGATATTCCCGCGAAAGCATTGGTTTTTATTCGCGCAAAAATTATTTTTTTTACTCCCGCAAAAGCAACGGTTTTATCCATATGGAAATAATTGTTTTATTCCCGCGAAAGCATTGGTTTCTATCCACGTGAAAATAAAATTTTCATTCCCGCAAAAGCAACGGTTTCCATTCACGTGAAAATAAACTATTTACTCCCGCGAAAACATTGGTTTGTATTCGCGTGAAAATAAAATATTTATTCCCGCGAAAGTAACGGTTTCCATTCGCGTGAAAATAAAGTATTAATTCCCGCGAAAGCATTGGTCTGTATTCGCGTGAAAATAAAATTTTTGTTCCCGCGAAAGCAACGGTTTCCATTCGCGTGAAAATAAATTATTCATTCCCGCGAAAACATTGGTTTGTATTCGCGTGAAAATAAAATATTTATTCCCGCGAAAGCATCGGTTTCCATTTGCGTGAAAATAAAGTATTTATTCCCGCGAAAGCATTGGTTTGTATTCGCATGAAAATAAAATTCTTATTCCCGCGAAAGCAACGGTTTCCATTCGCGTGAAAATAAATTATTTATTCCCGCGAAAACATTGGTTTGTATTCGCGTGAAAATAAAATGTTTATTCCCGCGAAAGCAACGGTTTCCATTCGCGTGAAAATATATTATTTATTCCCGCCAAAACATTGGGTTGTACTCGCGGGAAAATATATTATTTATTCCCGCGAAAGCATTGGTTTGTATTCGCGTGAAAATAAAATATTTATTCCCGTGAAAGCATCGGTTTCCATTCGCGTGAAAATAAAGTATTTATTCCCGCGAAAGCATTGGTTTGTATTCGCGTGAAAATAAAATTTTTATTCCCGCGAAAGCAACGGTTTCCATTCGCATGAAAATAAATTATTTATTCCCGCAAAAACATTGGTTTGTATTCGCGTGAAAATATATTATTTATTCCTGCGAAAGCATTGGTTTGCATTCGCATGAAAATAAATTATTTATTCCCGCAAAAGCATCGGTTTCCATTCGCGTGAAAATATATTATTTATTCCCGCGAAAGCATTGGTTTGTATTCGCATGAAAATAAAATTTTTATTCCCGCGAAAACAACGGTTTCCATTCGCGTGAAAATAAATTATTTATTCCCGCGAAAACATTGGTTTGTATTCGCGTGAAAATAAAATGTTTATTCCCGCGAAAGCAACGGTTTCTATTCGCGTGGAAATATATTATTTATTCCCGCGAAAACATTGGGTTGTATTCGCGGGAAAATATATTATTTATTCCCGCGAAAGCATTGGTTTGTATTCGCGTGAAAATAATTTTGTTATTCCCGCGAAAGCAACGGTTTCCATTCGCGTGAAAATAATGCTGATTCATAGCAGTGCAACTTAAGCTATATAAGAAGCACTGTTTTCATACAGAAAGCATTCACTTCATCGGTAGTAACTGAAGGAACAAGATCTACTACATCATCATCTATTACAGCACTCCTTCTTCATCATTTGAATTACATAGGAAACAGCTGAAGTTCAAACAACTATGTGTATAATTCATCTAATTCAAAGAAAACAAGCCTTCATTTGTGATGTAAGTATTTATATTTTGTTTTAATTGTAATCAATTTAAACGTGAAGACATTTTCTGAAAAAAAACAAGATTATTCACTATTTAAGATATCAAAAAATGTTGTATGTAAGTTTTAATTATGTTTTATTATTATTATTTCAGGACTTCAAAATGAAAAAAGTACTCCTTCTTCATCCGAATTTTATAGAAAGCAGCTCAAGTTCAAACAACTAGGAATATCATTCATTTTAATTCAAAGAAAGACAAGTCTTCATTTCTGATGTAAGTATTTACATTCTATTACAATAGTAATCAATTCAAGTATATTGAAAAAAATTGAAACCTTAGACTTTTTTTATTTTTTGCTATAAAGCATTATCATTTTTTTTAGAATAACAACGAACTAGATCAAAAGGAAAGAACTTTCCGACAAAAGTTCAACTTGAGTAGTAACTGAAGCTACTGCTTATATTATATATAAATAATGTGTCGAGTAACAAACAACAGATATGTAGCAAACACTATTTATAATGAAAAAAAAGAAATGCAAAAAACTCGGAATTGCTTTGAAAATACTAAAGATTACACCGAATGGATAGATGATAGTTTACTCGTTACTTCGTCGTTGTTTTTACAACGAACTTTTCCTGATACGACTGCAATCACTTATGTCGTCACAACTTATCCGGATAATCACTGTAGTCTTTTGTCATTAAAATTACAAAAAACTATTGCGCAACTTTCCCCAACAGACTTTTTCAAGTTCATTTGCAATGAACTCTCTTTTTATGAAAGAGAGACTTTAATGCTTGATGAAAGTTATCGAAGAAAATCATTTCTTACAAATTGGAGACGAGTAGGTAAACATTGTGGTGAAAACATGGCTGGAGCTGGTTTCTATAACCTTGAAAAAGACAACGCTGTTCGATGTGCTTTTTGCCGAGGGGTATTACTAAACTGGAAGGATGAAGATGAACATCCGATGAAAGAACATGCTAAAAGTTTTCCGTTTTGTCGATTTGTTAGAGGATTTAACACTCACAATCGTGTGTGTATAGACCTAGGAAACTACTTGCAGATGAAATGAAAAACATCTCAATTGTCAAAAGTTATACGATGGAAGAACAAAATACTAGAAGAGGAGTTTTAACTGCAGAAGTATTACCTCTAGGTATATCAATTGATCGTGCTGGTACACCACGTTTTGCTACTGAAACATCTAGAGAAGACAGTTTCAAACAATGGAAGGGTAAAGTTTCCATGAAACTCCTTTCCAATGCAGATTTCTACTATACTAAGTTCGGAGATCGTGTAAAATGCTTCTTTTGCTCAGGTGAACTTAAAGAATGGGAAGAGAGTGATCTACCGTGGGAAGAACACTGTCGATGGTTCCCAGACTGTTCTTTTTTACTCAGCAGTAAAGGTGAAGAGTATGTTGAGGATGCTTACATGCGAACGGAAAAAGGCAAAAGGTGTAAGCGACGGGTTGAAAAATATCGAGAAAAAGTAAAACAAATAACGCACAACAATGACACCGAAGAAATGAAACTTATCTGCAAAAAACTAGGATACAGTCAAAACGATATCGAACAAGTTTTAGTGTTAAATGGAAAACCTTTTGATTGAATAGGTTTCATGATTGAAGCCTTACATACTTTTGAAAATGAATTTACATCTGTTGAGAATTCGTCAAAACTGTTAAAAAATGATGCTAAATCAATTGATTCGTTAAAAAAAGATAAAGTTCAGTCTAAGCAAAGCAAACTCGCTCAATGTGTGTCTGAGTCACATGAAAAAAAAGTAATTGCAAATCATATCTCTCTTCCATGTGGTCATCTCATTTACTGTAGTGAGTGTAAGGAAAAAGCACTTACTGAATGCTAATCAGAAGTAAAACCTTGCCCAATCGATGGTTGTCAGGTTGAAATTAAAGCATTTATGAAGATCTACATGAGCTAGCATAACAATTAACCTCAAAAAAAAGAAAAAGTAATGAATGATTAAATAGGTATTTCAATTTGAAAACGGATCATTCGCGTTTTGTAATTTAACGGAACAACAACAAATATGTTACGTGTTGAAGACTTTGCTCACCAAGAAGCTTCCGATGCTATAGGACCTAAGACTTTTTTGGCTGAGGTTTCGGATGAAATGTTGAGGATTTATTTTACGGAAGAATGTGTCTACTGTGTACTAGGAGGAAGTTTTTACAAGCAAGCAAACAATCTATCACTACTAAACTGTTACTGTTCACACGTTGATGACAAATGTATCACTTGTAAAAGATATGCTGAAATGGTTGAAGGTGCTACACCTACCAAAAAAGAATTGGGTGATGCTCTCGACTGGATTGATAGAAGACAAGTTTTGAAAAACGCTAAAATGGGTTTTTTGGTGCATGATGAATGGATTAATGCTTTTTTGGATCTTTCCTCTGATCATTTGAAGTCTCCCTTTATGTTAACAAATTTGAGAGCACGATTAAATCCCTACCTATTACCTACTAGTCAGAGCAAACTGGCTTATCATCATCTAAAGGATAAATTACTTGCAATAGCGGAAGGATATCCATATGCTTATACTCCTGATGAAAAAGAAGACTCAGTCAACCCGATAATACCTATTGATTTGACAAATATATCTGAGGACTCATAAAAGAACTGCTACAAAAAATGTTGCTTCATTTATCTCTAAACTACAGAAGAAACATGAGTGGTAAAACTCAAGGATTCAAATCAATTGCTACATTGGCTGATTTTGTTCCTAAGTTCATAAGGACTCATTTTGAACACATTCCTTTAGAGCGTTCGAATCCTCTTTTTGTTCAACTCATCACCGAAGAAGTATTTCATTTTGTGTTAGGATTCAATCTAGTTCGTAAATCAATACAAAGCATGCTTTTGAGCTGTAATTGTATTTCAAGAGCAAATCCTCTCGAATGCTTAAACTGTTCTAGGAGCTTTGATCCAAAAGTATGTTGTCCGCAAGACAAGTTGATAGATTTTGAAGATCTCAAAAGAGCGATCGAACTGATTGATATAAAGCAATGTTTGAAAGATGCTGAACTGGGTGATTTGATAGATATTTCGATTTTAAGAGGTTTGACTTCATTTCGCTGGACAGAAACACATATTCTTTTGTCTCAATCTCGATTGGAACCATACTTACATTTTGGTAACCACTTTGATGAGATTGTTTCACATCTTCAAAATCAGTTGAGAGAGCTGAACAAGCCACTAGCCACTTACGTATAAATAGAAAGAACATCAAGAAAGAAAGTATTCAACTTTCAACACTGAAAGCAAAAACATTTCAAAAAATGAGCTGCATATTTATCTTGCTACTGGCACTAACATTTCCCAATGTTGGTGGAGTATTCTATACCAATGAAATTGATGAATGTATAGCCGGAGCTATGGATAAAAATGATGTCTTGGTTTTTTCACCTTTCGAAAGGACTATACGATATAAAGATGAAAATGGAAAAAACTGTGCGCGACTCTACCCTCCTGACTTATTATATTGTGGTTTTTTCATCCCTCGAAGCGCTTCTTGGATCTGCAAGGACACAACTTCTACAGATTCTGCGTCTTGTAATATTACAACAAAATACGTTTTGAATCAAGAGGAATGTGAAATGGGTATTACAAATAATACGGAAGGACTTACTCAAAATGCAAAAGTATATCGAAATGGGGAATTATGTGCATTTCAATACAACCGCAAACGTGTGATCTGTCCAATAAGAAGACAGTTTGAGACATTCAAATTTGCATGCATGCAATGTGTTCATTCCGATCATTCGATCAACAAGGAACCAAAACCAGTTAACATCACTAACATCAAAGATTCATCACTTTCGACTTTTGACGGTTTCAAAACTAGTGGAGTGTATTATAGCAACAAAATTGATAAATGTATAGCTGGAGTTATGGAAAAAAACGATGTCTTGGTTTTTTCACCTTTTGAAAGGACTATACGATATAAAGATGAAAATGGGGAAAACTGTGTGAGACTCTACCCTTCTGACTATATATATTGCGGTTTTTTCATCCCTCGAAACGCTTCTTGGATCTGTAAGAGTAAAGATTCTACAGATACCGAGGAATCAATTTCAGCTAACATCACTACCATCATTGATAATGAAATTCCAGCTAACATCACTACCATCAATGATATCGAAGGTGTAAATGAGGAATCAAATCCAGCTAACATCACTAACATCAATAAAATCGAAGGTGTGAATTCAACATTTTTGAGTTTCGACAGTTTCAATGCCAGCGAAGTATTTTATGCCAACGAAATCGATGAATGTATAGATGGAGTTATGGAAAAAAATGATGTGTTATTTTTTTCACCTTTTAAAAAGAGTATTCGATATAAAGATGAAAATGGAACAAACTGTTTGAGACTCTATCCTTCCAACTATTTACATTGCAGTTTTATTATCGCTCAAAACGCTTCTTGGATCTGCAAAAGCAAAACTTCTACAGATACCCTGACCTGCAATACGCCAACAAAATACACTCTGAATCAGGAGGAATGTGCAATAGGGGTTAAAAATAATACGGAAGGTCTTACTCAAAATACAAAACTATTTTGGAATGATGAATTATGTGTATTTGAATACAACACCTCACGTTTGATTTGTCCACCAACAGAAGAGTTTGAAACAACCAACTTTGCATGTGTGGAACGCAATCATTCGACCAATGAGAAGCCGAAAATAGCTACTATCATCACTAACATCAATGGTATTGAAGGTGTAAATTTGTCATTTTCGAGTTTTGAAAGTTTGAAGTCTATTCAAAACAAGATTATCATCAGCATCATATGTCAAGGAGATAACAAAGACAAATGCGATCCCAAAGTTATATATATAGAACTTTAGTTGGAGCATATTAACCAAAGTCCACCGAAATGCAAGACAGTTAACTCTTGATGATGAAAGCATAAACTAGGTTAAAAGTCTCTCTCTCTGAATAAAAATGAAATATCAAATCTATCTTCTATTATTCCCAATACTAAGCAGTTATTGTCTTGCAACAGAGATTCAACCATTCACTTTATCTCATAGACAGTCTGGATGTTTTTCGGGAATTCTTAATATGGAAGTAGTTAATTCAGTAACTCATATTTTAGGAAAAAGCTTAAAACATCGTATACATGCATTCACATGTTTGATGCAGTTTTCTCTCCAACATAGAAGCTGTGACACTTATGATATGTGGCCTCAACAATACTTTGTTTGCAAAACCGATGAAGCTTTAAATTACATTGATTTATACGATGAGGGATTACTACCTACGATTCGAAGAACAACTTCAACAATCACCACAACTCCGCAGACAACGACGACAACAAAAATTACAAACGAGTCACTAGTTCCAGCTTTATCACCTTCAATTCCATCTCTTCCACAAGCTCTGGGTTTAGTCGATTTAATTTTGGAACACCCAAGTCCTACAAACTGTACTATATACAATTCTGAAGAAATCGAAACAACTACTGATTGTGTGTGTGATAGATACATCATATGCGAAAACAATTCAGCAGCAATTACAAATTCAACACCATCGATTTATAGAGTTTTTATTTATGACTTGGAAGATTTTTCAAAACTTTCTCTATCTATATTGGAAGATAGTAAACTTAAACTTGAAGAAAATCTTCTCATCGTCATTGAACCTGAATGTGATGATATTTCTTGTAAAGTCATCAAATACTTTACAAATTAAAAAGTTTTTATAGACTTTAACACTATATATTCAACCTATTACACTTTATTATGATATATATTTTATTACATTCTCCAGTAAGCAATTAATGTAATACGTATTATGTGCTATATTATATGGAGAGATTTTCCCTACTTATTACACAATAAATGTATATATTCACATATTGTTTCATTTTTAATCACTGTATTTATTCAATGTAGACATATCTCCTCTCTCTCCTCTCTCTCTCTCAAGATATCATATGAGTCGGAATTACAAAAAATTATCAAACCTTAAATGTCTTACATTCAAAATCTAGATACCCTATGAGTTATAATTATGTATACAATTATGCAAAAAATCATCATAACTAAAATGCCATACATTCAAAATCTATATACCATATAAGTTCAAATTAAGTAAAAAAATTAATCAAAACTCAAATACCACTTAAATGCCACTCAAATGCCACTCAAATACACCTCAAATAAAATACAATATAAACTCGGCGAATTCATTCAACGCCGTAACCCATTGCATCACCCCAGATTATGACCCCACAAAAAAACACTTGGTAGGGAGATCTGCTCATATATTACTACTTAGGGAGATCTGCTCACATATTACTACTTAGGATCCTTATCCCCTATTCTCCTAGCATCTGGGACTGATGTTCCAAAAGCTTTTTTTGATGTAGGACAGGCAAAAATTCAACTCAATCTGTTCACCAACTTGTTACACAAAATAACATGTAATGATTCCTAGTGAATGATTAAATTACAGCTCATTCTTGGAG
>CALYOO010000296.1:0-43309 GCA_945261195.1 Cryptosula pallasiana
CTATAAAGTAGTGATAGGTCTCACTGACTGCCAACCGCAAAAGCTCATTAAATGGCAATCAACAAGATACTAGAATGAAATATTTGCTGCCAGTCATACTTCAACAATTCCACTGTGGAGTACACAAGCAATACACAGCTCAACTACTGCTGAACTATCGCTGTTTTTTTTATCTACAACTAATAAAATAGAACTGCTGAAGGAGATATTGTCAACTTGAAGTATCCGTTCTTTTTATATCCACAGTACATTTCCTTCACCGCTTTTTTTTCTTTTGCCAATGTATACAAGGCTTTATTTTGGTTTAGCTAACTGTTGGTTACAGCTTTAACACATTTCTAATTCTGACAAAGCAGCTGTACCCAGGCATTTAAGAGATGTACAATTCAATGCTACATGTACTCCACTAGCCTTCATCAACCGGATTAGGGCAGTTTATATTCATTACTCGTTATTGCTGCGCATTACCCAGCTTTATTGCAATTGGTCATACATTTCGCATCAGAATTTTTTTTGTGTGCAGAAATATGTACTTTAAAATGTGAGTCAAGGTAGTTTTTTGTATTCATTTTTCTGTTTGTTGTAATAAATTGTACAAGACTGCTTTTTGAGCACAAACAAGCAGAAGCTAGGACAAGTGGTATTAGCACAAGCGTAACTATTCATTTGTTCCATCACAATAATAATCGACATCAATGGGAAGTGCTTTGTGCAACGTTTTCTGTATTTCAATAAAACATTAATTGCAGTTAGTTCATTAAAATAAACTTTCTAATCTGAACATGTTGCACAGATGTTACACTCTTTGTTGTGTTTACTCTCTGTTTGCTTTGCAATACACTTACAACAAATTGTTTACTCAATGTTCTTGATTTTGGTTCCAGTTTATCAATTAAAGGCTATGAGAAAACAAAAATAGGCTGCATTGATCAACTATAGCATAAATACCCTGATGTGCAGTGGAGCATAGGAAGACACTGCTAGGGCGATAGAAAGGTTACGAGTAGCAGCTCTTTATAAAACATGTGAAAGCAAAACTACTGTTTTACACGCTGATGAACTGCTATCAAAGCATATATGGGCTGTGGCAGCAACTGTTCAGCTGCTGTCTACAAGCTGATAGAAAGAGAAGACAACTCTGTTTTGTAATAATGGAGAAGTCAACTAATGATAACTGTGCTAAATTAGGATAGAATGGAATTAATGAGTTCATATATCCTAAAAAAGAGGTGTCTATGCTACTAGGATATAGTTAGGATAAGAACTCATTCTGCGCAGTGGCTCAGTCATTGGCATACTGAGGCTTTTACTGAGTTATTGGCATACTGATGCTTTAACTGAGTTATTGGTATACTAATGCTTCAATTGACTGGTTGGCATACTAATGCTTTAACTGAGATATTGGCATACTAATGCTTCAACTGAGTTGTTGACATACTAATTGCCAATTGAGTTATTGGCCCACTAATGCTTTAACTGAGTTATTGGGACACTAACGCTTTAACTGAGTTATTCGCATAATAATGCTTTAACTGAGTTATTGGCATACTAATGCTTTAACTGAGTTATTGGTATACTAATGCTTTAACAGAGTTATTGGCATACTAATGCTTTAACTGAGTTATTGGTATACTAATGCTTTAACTGAGTTATTGGTATACTAATGCTTTAACTGAGTTATTGGTATACTAATGCTTTGACAGAGTTATTGGCATACTAATGCTTTTACTGAGTTATTGGCATACTAATGCTTTAACTGAGTTATTGGCGTATTAGTGCTTTAACTGAGTTATTGGTATACTAATGCTTCAACTGAGTTATTGGCATAGTAATGCTTCAACTGAGTTATTGGCATACTAATGCTTTAACTGAGTTATTGCAGTATTAGTGCTTTAACTTAGTTATTGGCAAACTAATGCTTTAACTGAGTTATTGGCATACTAATGCTTCAACTGAGTTATTGGCATACTAATGCATTAACTGAGTTATTGGCATATTAATGCTTTAACTGAGTTATTGGTATACTAATGCTTTAACTGAGTTATTGGCATACTAATGCTTCAATTGAGTTATTGGCATACTAATGCTTCAACTGAGTTATTGGCATACTAATGCTTTAACTTAGTTATTGGTATACTAATGCTTTAACTGAGTTATTGGTATACTAATGCTTCAATTGACTGGTTGGCATACTAATGCTTTAACTGAGTTATTGGCATACTAATGCTTCAACTGAGTTGTTGACATACTAATTGCCAATTGAGTTATTGGCCCACTAATGCTTTAACTGAGTTATTGGCATACTAATGCTTTAACTGAGTTATTGGGACACTAACGCTTTAACTGAGTTATTGGCATATTAATGCTTCAATTGAGTTATTGGCGTATTAGTGCTTTAACTGAGTTATTGGTATACTAATGCTTTAACAGAGTTATTGGCATAGTAATGCTTCAACTGAGTTATTGGCATACTAATGCTTTCACTGAGTTATTGGCATACTAATGCTCTAACTGAGTTATTGGTATACTAATGCTTTAACTGAGTTATTGGCATACTAATGCTTCAACTGAGTTATTGGCATACTAATGCTTTCACTGAGTTATTGGCATACTAATGCTCTAACTGAGTTATTGGTGTACTAATGCTTTAACTGAGTTATTGGCGTATTAGTGCTTTAACTTAGTTATTGGCAAACTAATGCTTTAACTGAGTTATTGGTATACTAATGCTTCAATTGAGTTATTGGCATACTAGTGCTTCAACTGAGGTATTGGTATACTAATGCTTTAACTGAGTTATTGGTATACTAATGCTTCAATTGACTGGTTGGCATACTAATGCTTTAACTGAGTTATTGGCATACTAATGCTTCAACTGAGTTGTTGACATACTAATTGCCAATTGAGTTATTGGCCCACTAATGCTTTAACTGAGTTATTGGCGTATTAGTGCTTTAACTTAGTTATTGGCAAACTAATGCTTTAACTGAGTTATTGGCGTACTAGTGCTTTAACTTAGTTATTGGCAAACTAATGCTTCAACTGAGTTATTGGCATACTAATGCTTTAACTGAGTTATTGGTATACTAATGCTTTAACTGAGTTATTGGTATACTAATGCTTTAACTGAGTTATTGGCATAGTAATGCTTCAACTGAGTTATTGGCATACTAATGCTCTAACTGAGTTATTGGCGTACTAATGCTTTAACTGAGTTATTGGCGTACTAATGCTTTAACTGAGTTGTTGGCGTATTAGTGCTTTAACTTAGTTATTGGCAAACTAATGCTTTAACTGAGTTATTGGTATACTAATGCTTCAATTGAGTTATTGGCATACTAATGCTTCAACTGAGTTATTGGCATACTAATGCTTTAACTGAGTTATTGGTATACTAATGCTTTAACTGAGTTATTGGAGTATTAGTGCTTTAACTGAGTTATTGGTATACGAATGCTTAAATTGAGTTATTGGCATACCAATGCTTCAACTGAGTTATTGGTATACTAATGCTTCAACTGAGTTATCGGTATACTGTTGCTTCAACTGAGTTATTGGCATACTAATGTTTCAACTGAGTTATTGGCATACTAATGCTTTAACTGAGTTGTTGGCATACTAATGCTTCAACTGAGGTATTGGCATACTGATGCTTTAACTGAGTTATTGGTATACTAATGCTTTAACTGACGGATTGGCGTATTAGTGCTTTAACTGAGGTATTGGTATATTAATGCTTTAACTGAGTTATTGCAGTATTAGTGCTTTAACTGAGTTATTGGTATACTAATGCTTCAATTGAGTTATTGGTATACTAATGCTTTAACTTAGTTATTGGCATACTGATGCTTCAACTGAGTTATTGGTATACTAATGCTTTAACTGACTGATTGGCGTATTAGTGCTTTAACTGAGTTATTGGTATATTAATGCTTTAACTGAGTTATTGCAGTATTAGTGCTTTAACTGAGTTATTGGTATACTAATGCTTCAACTGAGTTATTGGCATACTAATGCTTCAATTGAGTTATTGGCGTACTGATGCTTTAACTTAGTTATTGGCGTATTAGTGCTTTAACTTAGTTATTGGCATACTAATGCTTCAACTGAGTTATTGGTATACTGATGCTTCAATTGAGTTATTGGCATACTGATGCTTCAACTGAGTTATTGGCATACTAATGCTTTAACTGAGTTGTTGGTATAATAATGCTTTAACTGAGTTATTGGTATACTAATGCTTCAATTGAGTTATTGGCATACTAGTGCTTCAAATGAGTTATTGGTATACTAATGCTTTAACTGAGTTATTGGAGTATTAGTGCTTTTACTGAGTTATTGGTATACGAATGCTTAAATTGAGTTATTGGCATACCAATGCTTCAACTGAGTTATTGGTGTACTAATGCTTTAACTGAATTATTGGCGTATTAGTGCTTTAACTGAGTTATTGGTATATTTATGCTTCAACTGAGTTATTGGTATACTAATGCTTCAACTGAGTTATCGATATACTATTGCTTCAACTGAGTTATTGGCATACTAATGTTTCAACTGAGTTATTGGCATACTAATGCTTTAACTGAGTTATTGGCATACTAATGCTTTAACTGAGTTGTTGGCATACTAATGCTTTAACTGAGTTATTGCAGTATTAGTGCTTTAACTGACTTATTGGTATAATAATGCTTAAATTGAGTTATTGGCATACCAATGCTTCAACTGAGTTATTGGCATACTAATGCTTTAACTGACTGATTGGCGTATTAGTGCTTTAACTGAGTTATTGGTATATTAATGCTTCAACTGAGTTATTGGTGTACTAATGCTTTAACTGAGTTATTGGTGTATTAGTGCTTTAACTGAGTCATCGGTATACTAATGCTTCAGCTGAGTTATTGGCATACTAATGTTTTAACAGAGTTATTGGTAAACTAATGCTCTAAAGGGAAACACAAGAAATTTTGTAAAATTTAATATGTTCTCAATTGTCACTTTTTATACACTATCTAATATTGCAAAAGCAAAAACACCAAATATTTTAGCTCAAATATTGAAATATAGACAAGATTAAGGTTGCCATGGGAGCTGCCTTTTCAAATATAGTTGAGCGCTCAGTAATATTGCTACTTTAGGGACGTTATTCTCACGCCCGCAAAATTGCACTAAGTGTTCTTGCGCTTCGTGTTTCCGGAGACATCCCGGTTCTGAGTTGAATGTGATGTGATTGTCATCTCGTGTAATTAATATGGTTTTAACTATTTCAACTATCTGCTGCCTTTGCAACGACTAATTGTGAGTTTTCCCACAAACTAGATTACTTTCAAACATCATTGCTGCATTCAATTTTGTGTTAAATGGCTTATATTTCATGAATTATGCACACACATGCTTTCGTCAATAATAATTAATAATAATAATATATAATTATTATAATAATAATTATTATTATAATAATAGTTATTATTATAATTAGTATACATGTATTTATTACTATTATGATGATAATAATATTAAGTAGTAACTATTATTGTTTTCATAGTATTTATTAATTGTAATATTCTTGGTATGATTTATTGAAGATCGATGTCAGTTAACAACAAAGTATTTATTAGATTAAAACAATAATAAAATGTTAGCAGCCATTGTCTTTGGCTGATGCAACAACTGTATAAGAAATAGCCGTTGTCCACTAAAACATGAGGACACAACTTCTAATTATTATACAAGATAAGACAACTTATAGATGTGTATAATATTACATCTTTTCCTCTCTGGGAAGTTTGGTAATAGCAGAGGAGAGGAGAGAGGAGAGAGGAGTTTTATCTACATTGAATAAATATATTGATCAAAAATGAAACATTATAAGATTATATACATTGATTACATAATAAGTAGGGAAAATCTTCCTATATAATATAGCTAGAGTCAGTAAATACTAAGTAATACAAAGCACTACAACCTGTAACGACAATCAATACATATATACATACATACATACATATGGTATCTTGAGAGAAAGAAAGAGATAGAGGAGAGAGGGAGAGAGAGGAGAGAGGGAATGAGAGAGGAGAGGGAGATTCTTTAGTTTTCTATACATTCCTATATATATATATATATATATATATATATATATATATATATATATATATATATATATATATATATATATATATATATATATATATATATATATATATATATATATATATATATATATATATATATATATATATATATATATATATATATATATATATATATATATATATATATATATATATATATATGGTTAATTATGTACATATTTATGGGTATATTTATATCTACATAGAGAGAGAGGAGATATATATACATTGAATAAATATATTGATCAAAAATGAAACATTATCTGATTATATACCTGATTACATAAAAAGTAGGGAAAATCTTCCTATATAATATAGCTAGAGTCAGTAAATACTAAGTAATACAAAGCACCACAACTCGTAATGTCAATCAATGCATACATACATACATATGGTATCATGAGAGAAAGAAAGAGAGAGAGGAGAGAGAGAGGAGAGAGATTTTTTAGTTTTCTATACATTCATGTATATATGGTTAATTATGTACATATTTATGGGTATATTTATATCTACATAGAGAGAGGAGAGAGGAGATATATCTAAATTGAATAAATCTGTTGATCAAAAATGAATCATTGTATGATTATATACATTTATTACATAATAAGTAGGGAAAATCTTCCTATATAATATAGCTAGAGTCAGTAAATACGCACATGTCCATATTCATGTACATGTGCATAAATGGACATGAATAGGTACATGTCCATATTCATGTCCATATTCATGTCCATATTCATGTCCATATTCATGTCCATATTCATGTCCATATTCATGTCCATATTCATGTCCATTTATGTACATGTCCATATTCATGTCCATTTATGTACATATGTTCATATTTATGTACATGCGCATGTCTAAATTCATGTCCATATTAACATTTTATAGCTATGTACAGAGGAGAGAGAAGAGAGGAGAGAGAGAGAGATTTTTTAGTGTTTTATACAACCATGTATATATGGATAATTATGTACATATTTACGGATATATTTATATCTAGATTGAATAGTATACAACTATGACATAATAACTATATTGAATGCTATAAAATATGTTGGAAAATCACCAAATTAGTCCTCTAGATGGTTAAAATTTACAGTATTTGGGAAATAACTGCAAGAGAGGAGAGAGGAGTATTTGGTAGAGGAGAGAGGAGGCTTCAAAAAAGAGCTACAAAAAACTAATCAGTACACAACTCAGTTTATTAGGTAGTAGCGCTTCAAGGAGGTACAAACACTGATTGCTGACAAACAACAAATTTTAATGCAGATTGGGAGAGGTAGCTTTTTTTAGAGCCTATAATCATCTTGATTGCACAGGTTTTAATATCAATACAAAATGAATCTTCCTCCTTTAAAATATGGTGAACGTTATTTTGTTATACCAGAAGAGGAGTATCATAGTTTGATGGAAAAGAACAGTGGGGCTAAATCAACCGACCAAGACAAGTTTGCGTCATCATTGTATGACAACCCGACAAAAGACAAAATGGTGAGAGATATCGAGAAAATCCAGAATATTTTGGTTGAAACGAATGAAATAGTAATGGGAATCAAAAACGAGTTGCTTGAGCGCAAAAAGACAAATGAAAATGTTCAAAGCACAAAAACCTATCGGAGTGATGTTGGAAAGATTAGTGGAGAGTACAAGCAACCAAAGAGCTGGAGCTCTGCTAAAACACCAAAGCTCTCACCATCATCGTTTGATAGAAACACAATTGACGATGATAGCAATAGAGATTCGGAGAGAATGATGCAACAATTAGAAGAGTTTAAAAAGAAAGTATCCGACATGACAGCTAGTAAAGACAATCAAGCGTTAGGTGTAAAAATATTGTATCAATTGAGAGATTCTGGAAAATACGATCTGGATACTGACAGGATAAAACTCAAAAGAAGATGGCTTAGCGCTAAGCTATCAAAGAATTTGTTGCATGATGTACTAACTGATAAAGACTCAATAAGATCAACAAAAGATAACTACAGTAGATTTAAAAGTCTGCTCACCACTCAAGGAATCACAACTGTCAGGAGATCCTCATGAAAAACTTATTTTAGCTACCTAGTTGTTAATTCAAACATCTTATCAACAACTTATTAGCTAAAACATGACTTTGTTATACTCAATCCTTTATCCAACACCTACAATAATTCTTAGTAATAGTAGTGTAATGAGACTGAGTAATAATCTACACACACCTTGTTCACTCTGTATGCTGTAGCACATGTTTTTCCTTTAGTTATCTGCAGTTACTTCAATTGGATCTTATCCAGATGTTTTATAGTCTTTGCTGCTACAGCGTTTCTTCTCAAACAAGAGTCCAAAGTAGGCATTGTGTCTACAAGATACAAAAAAATTGATTGTTACAATTGTTTCATTTATTTTCGTTGGTTTTATCTACATATACATAAAGTAGCGAAGAAACAGTTTGTGTGATTATGAAACTATCTAGTAGAGATAAATTAATATCTAGGTTCAACTAGCATTAAATTACTCATTATTTTGTTAATAATAAATAATTAGAGTCAGTTACTTTACTAGTGCTCGGACAAACACACAATTTTGTTAATGTCAAAGTCTGCGATCTTACAAAGAAATAACTTAGATACTATTAGCATAAAATTATCTAGTAAAGATAAATTACCTAGGAATGAATTCTAGTTGAGGTTCGATTATTTTAAATATAAATAATTAAAACCAAATTGATTGGAACCGTAGTAATATTTTTTAAATACAACATTGCTTTGCAACGACTATTAATGAAGGCGATTATGAAATGTTGATGAGTAACTAAGTAACCTAGTAAGGAAAACTGATTGAAATCACGGTAATATTTGTTAATAGATACTTGCGACATGTTTTATCAACGAAAAAAATCAAGCGATTTTCAAATGTTTACGAGTAACTAAGCGATTCGGTAGAAAATACTAACAGAAATCACGTGATATCCGTTTTTGAAATATTTACTATAAACCAAATTGGGATATTGCTGTTATCAGCCAAAAAATCAAGCGAGTATCAAATGTTTACGAGTACCTAAGTGATTCAGTTGACAAAAACCGATTGAGATCATGTGACATCCGTTACAAATATTTACGTTAACTTAGCAACAGAAAAACAAATATTTCTTAGAATATTCGCTATAGCAAGTTATGATAATTTTGTACTCGCTCTAAAGGTAAAGGTTTTCAGTCCGTTTTTGGTCAGACCAAAATTTATGCGAGACGTTTTAGGCATTATTTCAGTCGACGTAATGTTACCAGTTCATTTTCACAAGTTTTTAATATTTATTTTAAAAATAAATAATTAGAGCTTTCTACTAGTGTTAAATGATTATTGAATATTTTTAACCTTATCACCACTTAGAGTCAGATGATTTAGTTAACTAAAGACAAATAATTATTTTAGCGTTTCTTACCTTGATGCGATGCTCCCCTAGTAGCTGTAGTAGATGATGCTTCTCCGCTTGCTGTTGAAGAACTGGATGCTTTCTAAGTGAAAACAGTGGCTCTTAAATAGCTAAAGTTGCACTGATTAAACCCTATGAATCAGCAATTTTTCCAATGCTTTCGCGGGAATAAAAACTGTTTATTCCCGCGAAAGCAACTGTTTCTATTCGCGTGAAAATAAAGTATTTGTTCCCGCGAAAGCAATGGTTTCTATTCGCGTGAAAATAAACTATTCATTCCCGCGAAAGCAACTGTTTCTATTCGCGTGAAAATAAATTATTTATTCCCGCGAAAGCAACGGTTTATATTCGCGTGAAAATAAACTATTTATTCCCGCGAAAGCAACTGTTTCTATTCGCGTGAAAATAAATTATTTATTCCCGCGAAAGCAATGGTTTCTATTCGCGTGAAAATAAACTATTTATTCCCGCGAAAGCAACGGTTTCTATTCGCGTGAAAATAAACTATTTATTCCCGCGAAAGCAACTGTTTCTATTCGCGTGAAAATAAAGTATTTATTCCCGCGAAAGCAATGGTTTCTATTCGCGTGAAAATAAACTATTTATTCCCGCGAAAGCAACTGTTTCTATTCGCGTGAAAATAAATTATTTATTCCCGCGAAAGCAACGGTTTCTATTCGCGTGAAAATAAATTATTTATTCCCGCGAAAGCAACGGTTTCTATTCGCGTGAAAATAAACTATTTATTCCCGCGAAAGCAACGGTTTCTATTCGCGTGAAAATAAACTATTTATTCCCGCGAAAGCAACTGTTTCTATTCGCGTGAAAATAAATTATTTATTCCCGCGAAAGCAACTGTTTCTATCCGCGTGAAAATAAACTATTTATTCCCGCAAAAGCAACAGTTTCTATTCGCGTGAAAATAAACTATTTATTCCCGCGAAAGCAACTGTTTCTATTCGCGTGAAAATAAACTATTTATTCCCGCAAAAGCAACTGTTTCTATTCGCGTGAAAATAAATTATTTATTCCCGCGAAAGCAACGGTTTCTATTCGCGTGAAAATAAACTATTTATTTTCGCGAAAGCAACAGTTTCTATTCGCGTGAAAATAAACTATTTATTCCCGCGAAAGCAACTGTTTCTATTCGCGTGAAAATAAACTATTTATTCCCGCGAAAGCAACTGTTTCTATCCGCGTGAAAATAAACTATTTATTCCCGCAAAAGCAACGGTTTCTATTCGCGTGAAAATAAACTATTTATTCCCGCGAAAGCAACTGTTTCTATTCGCGTGAAAATAAATTATTTATTCCCGCGAAAGCAACTGTTTCTATTCGCGTGAAAATAAACTATTTATTCCCGCGAAAGCAACTGTTTCTATTCGCGTGAAAATAAATTATTTATTCCCGCGAAAGCAACGGTTTCTATTTGCGTGAAAATAAACTATTTATTCCCGCGAAAGCATTGGAAAAAATGCTGATTCATAGGGTTTAATCAGTGCAACTTTAGCTATTTAAGAGCCACTGTTTTCACACAGAAAGCATCCAGTTCTTCAACAGCAAGCGGAGAACCATCATCTACTACAGCTACTAGGAGAACATCCAGCATCAAGGTAAGAAATGCTAAAATAATTATTTGTCTTTAGTTAATTAAATCATCTGGCTCTAAGTGGTGATAAGGTAAATTATTATCAATAATTATTTAACACTAGTAGAAAGCTCTAATTATTCATTTTTAAAATAAGTGTTTGTCCAAGCTCTAGTAAAGTAGCCGACTCTACTTATTTATTATTAACAAAATAATAATAATTGTTCAATGCTAGTTGAACCTAGATATAAATTTATCTCTACTAGATAGTTTTATACTCACACAAACTTTTTTATTCGCTACTCTATGTAGATAAAGCCAATGAAAATAAATGAATCAATTGTAACAATCAATTTTTTGTATTTTGTAGTTATGATGTTTACTTTGGACTCTTGTTTGAGACGAAATGCAGCAGTAGCAAAGACTATAAACATGTGGTCAAGATCTACCAACACCAACGATAGATGTAAAACAACATGACTTTCTCTCTTACTTATGTGACACAGCAAGAATTCCTTTCAAGATCCACCTACTTAGATGATGCCAAACCAATGAAGACTCAAACTACATCAATTTTCAAGACAGCACACTTCTCCAACACAGCAAGAATTCCTTTCAAGATCTACCACCTACTTAGATGATACCAAACCAATGAAGACTCAAACTACATAGATTTTGAAGACAGCATACTTCCCCAACACAGCAAGAATTCATTTCAAGATCTACCACCTACTTAGATGATACCAAGCCAATGAAGATGAAGACAGCACACTTCTCCAACACAGCAAGAATTTCTTTCAAGATCTACCACCTACTTAGATGATACCAAACCAATGAAGACTCAAACTACATGAATTTTGAAGACAGCATACTTTTCCAACACAAAAAGAATTCCTTTCAAGCTCTACCACCTACTTAGATGATACCAAACCAATGAAGACTCAAACTACATGAATTTTGAAGACAGCATACTTCTCCAACACAGCAAGAACTCCTTTCAAGATCTACGACTTACTTAGATGATACCAAATCAATGAAGACTCAAACTACATGGATTCTGAAGACAGCACACTTCTTCAACACAGCAAGAATTCCTTTCAAGATCTATGACTTAATTAGATGATACCAAATCAATGAAGACTCAAACTACATCGATTTTGAAGACAGCGCACTTCTCCAACACAGCAAGAATTCATTTCAAGATCTACCACCTACTTAGATGATACCAAACCAATGAAGACTCAAACTACATGAATTTTGAAGACAGTCAACTTCTCCAACACAGCAAGAATTTCTTTCAAGATCTACCACCTACTTAGATGATACCAAACCAATGAAGACTCAAAACTACATCAATTTTGAAGACAGCGCACTTCTCCAACACAGCAAGAATTCATTTCAAGATCTACCACCTACTCAGATGATACCAAACCAATGAAGACTCAAACTACATGAATTTTGAAGACAGCATACTTCTCCAACACAGCAAAAATTCATTTCAAGATCTACCACCTACTTAAATGATACCAAACCAATGAAGACTCAAACTACATGAATTTTGAAGACAGTATACTTCTCCAACACAGCAAGAATTCCTTTCAAGATCTACGACTTAATTAGATGATACCAAATCAATGAAGACTCAAACTACATCGATTTTGAAGACAGCGCACTTCTCCAACACAGCAAGAATTCATTTCAAGATCTACCACCTACTTAGATGATACCAAACCAATGAAGACTCAAACTACATGAATTTTGAAGACAGCATACTTTTCCAACACAGAAAGAATTCCTTTCAAGCTCTACCACCTACTTAGATGATACCAAACCAATGAAGACTCAAACTACATGAATTTTGAAGACAACATACTTCTCCAACACAGCAAGAATTCCTTTCAAGATCTACGACTTACTTAGATGATACCAAATCAATGAAGACTCAAACTACATGGATTCTGAAGACAGCACACTTCTCCAACACAGCAAGAATTCCTTTCAAGATCTATGACTTAATTAGATGATACCAAATCAATGAAGACTCAAACTACATCAATTTTGAAGACAGCGCACTTCTCCAACACAGCAAGAATTCATTTCAAGATCTACCACCTACTTAGATGATACCAAACCAATGAAGACTCAAACTACATGAATTTTGAAGACAGCATACTTCTCCAACACAGAAAGAATTCCTTTCAAGCTCTACCACCTACTTAGATGATACCAAACCAATGAAGACTCAAACTACATGAATTTTGAAGACAGCATACTTCTCCAACACAGCAAGAATTCCTTTCAAGATCTACGACTTACTTAGATGATACCAAATCAATGAAGACTCAAACTACATGGATTCTGAAGACAGCACACTTCTGCAACACAGCAAGAATTTCTTTCAAGATCTATCACCTACTTAAATGATACCAAACCAATGAAGACTCAAACTACATGAATTTTGAAGGCAGCATACTTCTCCAACACAGAAAGAATTCCTTTCAAGCTCTACCACCTACTTAGATGATACCAAACCAATGAAGACTCAAACTACATGAATTTTGAAGACAGCATACTTCTCCAACACAGCAAAAATTCATTTCAAGATCTACCACCTACCTAAATGATACCAAACCAATGAAGACTCAAACTACATGAATTTTGAAGACAGTCTACTTCTCCAACACAGCAAGAATTCCTTTCAAGATCTACGACTTACTTAGATGATACCAAATCAATGAAGACTCAAACTACATGGATTCTGAAGACAGCACACTTCTCCAACACAGCAAGAATTTCTTTCAAGATCTATCACCTACTTATATGATACCAAACCAATGAAGACTCTAAAAATCACTTATATTATATTTCAATGATGCTGCAAAAAACTGTCCAGAACAAGAGTTCAAAAAGCTAATCTATAACTCAAGGCAATCATATCACTATAGGTGAGTTTTACTAATTTTTACCATAAATTAAACAAAATGCTGAATATATAAATTTTCTAGGTGAAAGAAGGACTTTTTTGATGTAATTAGTGTATTTTTTACAACAAAATGCTGAATATATACATTTTCATGGTAAAGAAAAGGACTTTTTGGGTGTAATTAACTTAGTTTTTACAACAAAATGTTGAACATATACATTTTTTCAGGAAAAAAAAAAATCACTTTTTTGGTGTAATTAGTGTATTTTTTTACAACATATTTATAAAACAAGTATTTTTTGTTTTGTTTTAGATAGATGAAAGAGAATCAAAAGCACTTGGTGAAAATAATGCTCAAGAAAGAACAAGTTGAACAATGTAACTTGGTGAGTTATTTCCCTTTTCTAATAATGTAAACTATCCAATGTAACTAGAACTATAATTCAAATTCATGTAATTCTTTTACATTTTTGCTTAATCATTCTATACTAATACATAATTTTTTTATTTTAGTTCATTACGAAATTAAAAGCACATAGAACAGAAGTCTTCCTTCCTAAGATATAACATCACTACATCAAAGACAACATTGTAAAGGGACAAACTATGCATTAACTGTTATTACTTTGTATTTATTACAAGTTGTAGTGCTTTGTATTACGTAGTATTTACTGACTCTAGCTATATTATGTGGGGAGATTTTCCTTACTTATTATGTAATAAATGTATATAATCATATAATGATTCATTTTTAATCAATGTATTTATTCAATTTAGATATATCTCCTCTCTTCTCTCTCTATGTAGATATAAATATACCCATAAATATGTACATAATTGACCATATATACATTAATTGCTAGAAAACTAAAAGATCTCTCTCCTCTCTCTCTTTCTCTCTCTCAAGATACCATATGTATGTATGTATGAATGCATTGAATATCATTACAAGTTGTATTGCTTTGTATAACTTAGTATTTACTGACTCTAGCTATATTATATAGGAAGATTTTTCCTACTTATTATGTAATCAGGTATATAATCATATAATTTTCATTTTTGATCAATATATTTATTCAATGTAGATCTATCTCCTCTCTCTATGTAGATATAAATATATCCATAAATACGTCCATAATTAACCATATATACATGAATGTATAGAAAACTAAAAAATCTCTCTCTCCCTCTCCCTCTCTCCTCCCTCTCTCTCCTCTATCTCTCAAGTATGTATATAATTATGTAAAAAAAATTATCAAAACTTGAATGCCATACATTCAAAATCTATATGTCATATAAGTTCAAATCAAGTAAAAAAATAATCAAAACTCAAATGCCACTTAAATGCCACTCAAATGCCACTCAAATACCCCTCAAATGAAATACAATATAAACTCTATATGACATATAAGTTCAAATTAAGTAAAAAAATAATCAAAACTCAAACGCCACTTAAATGCCACTCAAATGCCCCTCAAATGAAATACAATATTAACTCGGCGAATCCATCCAACGCCGTAACCCATTGCTTTCACCCCTAGGTATAATCCACAAAAAAACACTTGGTAGGGAGATCTGCTCATATATTACTACTATGAATCAATATATGATGAGAGAGGGAGTTTTGATAATTTTTTTTACATAATTTGAACTCTTATGGCATCTTGAGAGAGAGAGAGAGAGAGAGAGAGAGAGAGAGAGAGAGAGAGAGAGAGAGAGAGAGAGAGAGAGAGAGAGAGAGAGAGAGAGAGAGAGAGAGAGAGAGAGAGAGAGAGAGAGAGAGAGAGAGAGAGAGAGAGAGAGAGATAATATTTATGGATATACTTATGTTTACATTGAATAAAAATAAAACGATGTATGACTGTATACATTTATTACAAGTACATTGAATGCTACAAAATATATTGGAAAACTTCTAACCTAATTTCAAACATAAAAATAGATGAAGCTAAATATTCATCTGTTTGTTATTGATAATTATAAGGATGATGAATGTTTTTTTGTATTATATATAGATATAAATATGTTATATATAGCTATAGTAACTGTTGTAAAAATAAGTCTATTATGAAGGCTTTTATTTAAGCCAAAGTAGGTTCCGTAGATACTCCATCTGAACACATTCGTCTTTTAGCATAAAAATATGTGAGTCCTCGATTTATTTGACTGTATGTCAACATTTTTTTATCCTTTACTACAAATCCTCAACTTTTTTGTGTTCAATACATTCAGATAACTGTCTTTTTCAATTGATTAATTCGTTTGTTTAAACCTTTTGAGCTAAACTTGTTTCCTTTTTCTCCCCAACAGTAATAGGATTTAGAGTTAAGCGCAACAATTCCATCTCCGGTAAATTCCTCTTTAAACAATCCAGGTGTTCTTTTTCCATGTTTTAGTACTTTTTCACTACAGTCTTGCATGCTCCATTCTAAACCCATTGTTTTGATTCTTAAAAACTTATCCCTATGTTTGTCACAGTATGGTCGTGGAAACCAATCACCATATTTATTGTAAAACTTTTTTTTCATACTTAGTTTTACCAGTGTTTATAATGTTCTGCTCAGCGCCATGTATGCGCTATCTGTATCCATTTCAAATACTGGAAATCACTTCTGTCAATATATCTATAAATAAAAAGATTGTTTCGATTATTTGGAAGTTTGTCTGCTTAAGTTAACTATAAAGTTTAATAGTAGGGAATTAGGTTTTACTTATGCATAATAATAGTTGGGAATTAGGTTTTACTTACTTATCCATAAAGTCGTAGTAAAACTGTGGCATTCTCAGTTTAGCATACTGTAACACGGAGAAACCCAAGTGTACTGGAACATTCATAGTTAGCTGAAATGATGGTGATAATGATTACCAAAGTGAACTTGAAGAATATAAATTTTGAACTGGAAAATAATTGTTTTTAAAAACTTACCAGTTGCTTAGCGGTTAGGATTTCATAGAAATTATCTGCTATCTCTTCCATGGAAATGAATTTGTTCCCTCTGATATGAAATGAAGCTTTTCTCCCACCTTCAATGAACTTGATGTTGGTGTGTTTTTCTTTATAGGTGATTGTTTTTCCATAAGCAGCATTTCCTACCAACTTGCTAGTAGTTGCGAGTAATTCTTGACTAGGGTCCGCATCTCCCATTCTTCTAGCGTCTGAAATTGATGTTTCAAAAGCTTTAAAAGCTTTTCTAGGAATATATTCTATCAGCTGGTAGACTTTGGTGACTTTCAATACTTGTTTCAAGTACAATTTTCACAAAGGGCTCATTAGCAATATCTTATTTCCGAAAATACTTCCAACTAATGAGCGTTGAGGAGTCTCTAGAAAACCTTCGGCTTCAGCAAAACCTTTCATTTCATCACTCAAGTGCTCTCTGGTTAACATCGTATTTTTAAAAATCGGGGGCATTTCGGAGAACTTTTTTTTCATTTCCTCAGGAACTTCGATGTCACATTCAACAAATCCAAAGAATTCCTCATGTTTGAACTCTCTTCAACACTTCTTCTTGATTCAGCTTTTTTTCAAGTATTTTAGGGTAGAAAGAATTGTAAAACGTGTTGACAAATTTTTGTAAATTTGTATGAGTTTTTACATGTTTCATCCACTCACACTCCCAAATCGAGATTACGGTGTAACCTAGTGCTCGGAGATATTCTTCATTTTCCATCGTAGTTTTAAACAGATTTGCTTTTGATTTTTTTCCACTAGCTTGAAACTCTTGCTCTTTAGCGTTGTTATAAGAGCAGTTGTGTCCGTGCCAAAAACACCCATGGAATTGAAAGACATGACGATATTGAACACACAATCCATCAACTGGTAATCCTCGCTGTCCAAGAACAACTTCTCCATTGAGCTGATGTCTGATATTGATTTTTTTTTAAAACACTTGGAACTGTAACCAGCTATGAGCTACCTTGCTAAATTTTACTGGTTCAGCGACAAAGGAGTTTTCAATTTTTCTTCTTCGAAGATAACCAGTAGGCATAGATTGCTTCATACACCATAAATAGAGCGCATTTGCATCAACTCCGTAGATTCTATCACAAACTTTTGCTTCTTCTCCCAACCAATGTTCTCTAATTTTAGTTACACCTTTTTCGTGATATCTCTGCATCACTAGACTTGGTCCACCAACCATGTTTTTCTTTATTAGAGGATAAAGTTCTGCATTGCTGTTGTCAATCAGACAAATTGGGAGAGTCTGTCGAAACGAGTTACCAAGTTCATGGAAATCCAAGTATGTAGAGAGGTATGGAGGGGGTGGTTGGGGAGCTTTGTTGAACATCCATCGAATCACTAAACCTGGTAAAGATATACCATCTTTTAACATATCAATCCCATGCTCTCTGTAGATTGATCTTTGTCTTTCCAATGCTTGAACAAATGGTTTTACATCCAAGTTGTTGGACCATTTTAAAAAATCCCTCATTGTCTTCATGTTGTTATCTTCCCACGCTTGTCGACAAATCATGTACTCTTCTTCACTGATGTTTTTTTGTTTTAAAGAACTGTAAAAAGCTTCTCTTGGAGGTAGATGTTATTGAGTAAGTTGTTCCAAGTCTTTCATCCATTCATAAGGAAAAAGTCCTTTTCCGGCTTCACATTTGTATGCTTTGAGATACATTTCATAGCTGTACCCAGGAGCGATCAGGTTTGTACAATCTAAAAACAAAAAAGATCCTATTCCGATAACAGGCATCTTGTTTCCTTTTTTTATATCAAAATCTTTGTCGGAGACATCTCTCAATTTTTGAAGCAGTTTTCCTTTCATCACATTGACATCATAAGTCTGTGAATTGAAACCTAGAATAGGGAGTTTTTTCATATAGCTGTACAAATCATCCAGAACTTTTTCAGGTCCTGTTCTCCGTCTGAAACGTTTCTGCTCATAAACACTACGAAACTTTTCTTCAGCTTTTTCCAGTCGTTGTAATTCACCTTCTATCTGTTTTATGATCCGCGAAAATTGTTTTTCCAATCGGTGATACGATTCTCACTAATCTCTTCCAAGTATTCGATGAACTTTCCAACGCATTCATCATCATCTCCATTATTGACAATACATCGTGGGTTGACAAAGCCCGACACGTTTGAACAAATTGAAATACTTAAAAGTTTATGCTCGTTAGTGTAAAAGGTTGTGTCTGTATCTCGATCTTTTTCGCAATTAGGTAACAAACACTCTATGTCAAATGTTGCAAAATACGGATAGTATCTCAAAAAATCATCTGACCCAATATCTATCCCGAATTGAATCTTCAGTTTATCAAATATTGTAGCGCTAGGAGCGTATTGTCCTCCAAAATTCTCCATAGTGGTTGCGCCTGAGATTGAACATCTGTGTCTTTTCAGATTCCCCAATCTGTCATAACAAGTAGAACGCGTTGGACATCTGTAGGCTCTGACATATCCTTCCAAGTTTGTAATAAGGTTGAAGTGATTGATATATAGAGACCCAGATATAGATTTTCCTTGTAACTGGAGGTTGAATTCCAAATAACTGTTGAAGTCATGTTATCATTTAGAGAAAACACTGTTATCTTCAGTTGAAATGCTTTTTCCAAAAGCAATAAATCAGCTTCTGTTACTCCTTTCTCATCATACTCCTTAGTACTATCACCATAGATGAAACTATGATATTGTAGTTGGTACTCCTTCACCTCCTTAACTATTGGATCTTTTGCAAATCCATTATTTTTTTGTAGTTCTTTGTGTAACGCTAGACATCTAAAAAAACAAAGATTGCCAGTAATTCGTATTCCTTTTGTGTTTTTTCATATGGTTCGTATGTGTCTGTTGTTGATGAGGTGAAGGGGTAGATGCATTGGTGGTGATCCAACTTTTCCCATTCCGAGTAGTTTGTAGAAATAAAACGAAATGTTTGTGATCAGCATCAATCTCCTAGTCGTACTTGGTCTCTGCCTCAAGCTATTAGTATGATGATCAGTCTCCATAACATCAACAAAAAAGTCATCAAGCTGTCCTTCAGTTTCAATCAATTTAGCTTTTGGATATACGGTAGCATTGTTTGATGATGAGTGAAAGTATCGGAGTTCACCATCATTTTTATTTTCTAGTATACAACCTACCCTACAGTTGACTTTTGCTCTCGAGCTCAATTGTCTCCAAACTTTTTTTAGCACTTCTCACACTCCTGAGTCATGATAGTCATTTTGGTAGGTATCAGCTTGATCTCTTGGAATCCCATCCCAAAGTCTTACATTTAAAAGTTCTATGACTTTTCCAGCTCTATGTTTGGTTTTCATAGCTCCCCAATATCTGGCTATCAGATAATCCCATTCTTCATCATGAAAAGTTGGAGCTATGCTATCATCAACAATACCTAAGGTCGATACTTGAGTAGGTCGTTCAAAATTTAAATCTTCCATTTCTTGTTCTTCTTGTTCTTCTTCTTGTGCTTCTTCTTCTTCTTCTTCTTTATTTTCTATCATTGGTTCATTCTCATTTTCTTCAACTATATCCTTCACAACTGGCTCTATATCTGGAGCTATTATGCTAGTGTTTGGTGCTGAATCTTCAGCACCCAAACCTATTTGATTGATTGTTTCATCAGGTAAACGAAAACAAATGAGATTTTCTTCTAGCCATTTTTAATTAGGGGAAATTCCAGGGTTTTTTCTTCGACATTCTCCTCCTGATAATTTAAATCTTGTCTACAATAGAAAGGTTAACACATATTAGTTCTGCTATAGAACACTCACATACATTATGTATAAAATGTAACTGGAAAAAAATGTCTCAAACATTATTATCAACTAATTTTTAAAAAATTTACTGTGTGCCATAGGATTGAACCCTTACTTTCTCTTTTACATTCAACCCCTGTTGTTCTGACTCTTGTCTACAATAGAGTGGTATTCTTATTATTGCTACTGTTTTATGGAATTAGGAAAAAAATGTCTCAAACATTATTATTAGTTAAGTTTTAAAAACTTACTGTGTGCTATGGGATGAATTCCCAACTCTCTTTTTTACATTCATCCCCTGATATTCTGACTCCGGTCTACAATAGAGAGATATTCGCATTATTTTTGCTGATTCATGAGATGTGTATAGAAAAACCAGCAAAAAGAATTATTCTACTAACATTATTAATTTATGATTTAAAAACTTACTGCATACTGAGAGCTATAGTATTTTCAGTAGATGATGAAACTTGAAAAAACAAAGGTTTGTCTTGAAAAGCATTTGCAAGTTCAATCTCCATTTCATTTCTATATTCAGCATTGTATTCATCATTCATGTATTCATTATCAGCATTTGAAAAACTGATATCATTTTGATTTTTCATGAGTCATTCCCATTCCTTATGTATGTCTACATCAGTATCCTCTTCTGTTTCCATAGCACTATAATAACAATAAAATCATTACTCTTTTAATAGAAGTGACAATACCTCATAAAAAGGTAAGTTAAATGTCTCAGCTAATAAATTTTACCTTGTGAATAAAACTCCTAGTAGTCAGTTGGTATATTATATAGTAGATGTTGAGGCTTCAGTTACTGTTGTTAGAACGAGTGATTTATTGTGTGAAAGCATTCGTTATCAGCGTTTGAAAAACTGGTATCATTTTGATTTTTCATGAGCCATTCCCATTCCTTATGCATGTTTACATCAGTATCCTCCTCTTCCGTTTCCATAGCGCTATAATAACAATAACATCATTACTTTTTAATAGAAGTAACAATAGTAAATAGAGAGGTAAGTTAAATGACTCAGCTAATAAAAAAATTATTATTTTGTAATTTTTTACCTTGTGAACGAAACTTCTAGTAGTCAGTCAGTTGGTATATTATATAGTAGATTTTGAGTCTTCAGTTACTGTTGTTAGAATGGTTGATTTATTGTGTGAAAGCACTAATTTTTAAAATAGCCAAACTCCATCTGACAATCATGTCTTGAGTTCAATGAAAACTTTTAAATTCACACAGAAAAACTTTTAATAGTTAGTGGATGTAGTAATAGATGCTAACCCTTCGAACGATGTTGTTGAAATGGATGCTTTCTGTGTGAGAGCACTGATTCTTAAATACTCTAGGATGACTGTGCAAAAAGTATGTGAAAAATTCTGTGTATATTCGCGTGAAAAGAGACTTTTATTTATTGTTATTCGCGTGAACAATTGGGTTGTTTTTCATGTTTTATTTGCGTGAAAATAATTATTTTATTCCCGCGAAAGCATTGTTTTTTAATTCGCGTGAAAACTTTGTTTTATTCCCGCAAAAACATTGGTTTTATTTGCGGGAAACTAATTGTTTTATTCCTGCGATAGCATTGGTTTTTATTCGCGTGAAAATAAATTTTTTATTCCCGCGAAAACATTGGGTTTTATTCGTGTGAAAATAAATGTTTTATTCCCGCAAAAACATTGGTTTTTAGTCGTGTGAAACAAAAGATTTTATTCCCGCAAAAACATTGGTTTCTATTCGCGTGAAAATAAATTTTGTTATTCCCACGAAAACATTGGTTTCTATTTGGGTGAAAATAAATTTTTTATTCCCGCAAAAACATTGATTATTATTCGCGTGAAAATAAATTTTTTATTCCCGCGAAAACATTGGGTTTTATTCACGTGAAAATAAATTTCTTATTCCCACAAAAACATTGGTTTTTATTCGCGTGAAAATAAATGTTTTATTCCCGCGAAAACATTGGGTTTTATTCGCGTGAAAATAAATTTCTTATTCCCTCGAAAACATTGGTTTTTATTCGCATGAAAATAAATGTTTTATTCCCGGGAAAGCATTGGTTTTTACTTCGCGTGAAAAAATGCTGATTCATAGTTATATTATAAAGAAGGTTGACACGAGATGGTATTCATAGGGTTTAATCACTGCAACTTTAGCTATTTAAGAGCCACTGTTTTCACACAGAAAGCATCTAGTTATACAACAGCAAGCGGAGAAGCAACATCTACTACACCTTCCATTGCAACTACTAGGAGCTATCTCTTTACAAAAGGTAAAATTTAATAAAATTATTATTCCTTACTTAGCAAAGATTAAAAATAGTTTAGCTGTAATGTAAAGTATAAAATAGTTACTCTTTTAGTTCCACATGAGAATCTGAATTATATATTATTTCAAACATTATTCCTTTCTTTTTTTTATAATACTATGGATGGATTTTCTGCTTCGTACAGGGATTCAAAACCAATCAAAAACAAACATAAAACACTCAAAACAACTTCCAAAAGAAAAAACTCTAACTCTATCACAAAAGAACCAACAATAAAGAGACGAGCTCTCCCAAAACTGGTTTTACCCACAACATCAAACACTATGGAAAAAAAAGAATTGCTCACTGATGCTGATAGAGCTCTCAAGATGGCCAAATCTCTCAAAAAAGGAAGACAAGTGATTTGAAAAAGATTGGAGGATTTCTTACACTATCATCTCTTCGTGCTCCATCAGTTATGCAAATCGTTTCTATTGAACAGAGCACTGGTGCATACGGAGATTACTACATTCTCACCTACCTCGGTAATTCAGCTGCAAAGAATTTTCAGAAAGTCGTTTGCCCAAGTAGAGTAGTTGAAAGCGTCAATATTGATAACTACCCATTACCTTTCAACATTTTGTACTTGGGTGAGATGGAAATCTCAAAAAATCCAGACACTACTTACTACAATGTCAAATGTGTTAGCACAAAAAGCTTAACCACAATGAAAGCTACTGCTGAAGCTGAAGAATTGAGAAAAATGAGCGAAGAGGAACTCAAACTCGCTTACGACATCGAATCTCCAGAAAGTTCAAAGAATGTTCAATTTTCCCTTACATCGATGTTGTTGAAAGACTCATCCCTTTTCGATTCAATGGAGAAAAATCTGTCGTAGAGTGCATTAGCTATGTCGCAGAAAAAGACGGAAAAAGAGAGGCGAGAACACTTCTAATACCAATCAGATACAACAAGGAAGCTAAAAGATGTGCACCTGGTGTGATGATTTACAAAGGAAATAAACTGAGTAAGAATGGAAGTCTTATTCCATACCACAATCTCGTCTTTATTTCTTCAACCAACTCTAGTGATTGGGAAGATTATTGTGCACAAGCAAATTCCAATGAGGAGCTAGCGAAAACGAATAATGAGGATGGAATTCCTAGAAAAGGAATTACAAGATTTTGATAAAGGACTTGGTGTTGATGGATGTAGACTCAATCTCGAACGCTGATGATATGTAGTCTCAAGTGGATAAACCAAGCTATAGTACTTTGTATTATGCAAAATTTACTGTAAATTTTAACCATCTAGAGGGCTAATTTGGTGATTTTCCAAGATTTAAGAATGTCAAAAACTAGATATAATGTTTTCTATTGCAATTATTTCCCAAATACTGTAAATTTTAGCCATCTAGAGGACTAATTTGATGATTTTCCAAGATACATTGTAAAAGAAAATACTATGCATTGATTGTCATTACAAATTGTAGTGCTTTGTATTACTTAGTCTTTACTGACTCTAGTTATATTATATGGGGAGATTTTCCCTACTTATTATGTAATAAATGTATATAATCATATATTGATTCATTTTTATTCAATGTATTCATTCAATGTAGATATAAATATACCCATAAATATGTACATAATTATCCATATACACATGAATGTATAGAAAACTAAAAAACTATTTACGCTCAAGACACTCTTTCTCTCTCAAGATGCCATATGAGTTCGAATTATGTAAAAAAAATTACCAAAACTCAAATGCCATACATTCAAAATCTAGATGCCATATGAGTTCAAATTATATAAAAAAATTATCAAAACTTAAATGCCATACAATATTAACTCGGCAACTCTAGTCAATGCCATAACCCATTGCATTAACCCTGGGTAGTCACCCCACAAAAAAAACACTTGGTAGGGAGATCTGCTCATTTATTACTACTGAGACCTTTTCAATTTACATACAAGGTTTTTCTCGCCTTCTTTAATGTAGCCTTCTGGTTGAACCATGTATATCTCTGCATCCAACTTGCCATTAAAAATGTAGTCATCACATCCGTCCAGTGGACAAGCATATTACTTGAACAGCATAAGCAAGTAATCCACGAATTGTCTGAAAATGCACAACAGGAGAAAATGTCTCTTCATAATCTATACCGTGTTGTTGAAATCATCAATTATCAACCATCTGTTTTGTCCATCTCCGGGAAAACCCGTCATTATATCTATCATTCCTTGTGAAATATCACTCTGGATACATTGTCAGAGGCTTTTTGACAGGCTCCATAACAGTAATGTATTTCTACCGGTTGAGTTTAAGCTATAGTCTGACTAGCTTCAATCACATTCATAAAATTTCTTGCGTTTTCCCTGAACCAGTCGGACCCGCAATCATTGCTGTAAAAGGGGAGCCCATCCTTGCGTCAAATCCTTCAGGATTACCATCCATGACGAAATAGATGAATTAGATGTTCTTCATCTGACACTAAACTCAGTAACGCCTCCAAAAGTAGAAAATCCTACGACAAATACTAATATCATCATGACTGTTAGCACTTTTCGTTTCAAACTCGGTAAAACATCTACAATTTCACTCATATTACCATCAACAGTGTCATTTTCATTCATCTCTCTCATCTCCACATCTTCTTCCGTCGATATCTTGAATATCGATAGCATTATAATAATACAACACTTATTTTTATAAAATATTCAAACCCCACAATCTAAATCATCATACAAACCCTAACAAAAACAACCCCGGCACAATAAGTACTTGGTTATCATACAACTACAAACATAATTAATAACAATAAAGACTGGTGCACAAATAAGTACCTCTTAGGTTCCCATGGTAACTGGTGCAAATAAAAAGGCACTTGGAACCAGGAGAACCTTCTTGTCCTTAGACACCATCACAGAGATTTGCTCCTACATTACTATTGAGGTTCACCAACCAACTCTACATTTATCCATTGTTTTAATTAGAGACTGCATCACTAATGAAACAGGATATTCACATTATATTCAGACAAGCCAGGCCCCCAAGGATTTTTAGATTAACCAATCAAAGATTTCCACAGTAGCAGCATAATTCATAAGTAGTTAAAGCTTCCATACATAATATAGAATTATTTTTCAGCATTTAAATTGTTGATTATTTAAAACCTAGTATAAGAAATAGTCTTTTTCTTTTTTTTTATCATAATCTTCCTCAAATTGTTTTTAGGCTTTTGCTGCAGTAATTCAGTTCAACTGTATAAAAATGGCTTTTTAGTGTCTCAAATGTCAATGACTTTTTGGTGGTATTAGATTTTGTTTAAATCTTGTATTGTTTTTTACCTTTTAGTCATAAAAAGCCACTCAGAGCCAATATCTGTCATTGTTGAAACAAGAAGAAACAAACCAGAAAAAAATTCCGGCAATAATTTTTTACTTACAGTATAATAAATGTATATTCTTCTCATTTGTTAACTTCGGTAACATGTTTTCATAACTAAAATCCTTTATTATTATTTTGATAAATTAATCTAAATTTTTGTCTGTTATAGAATAACAGGAGAAGCAGGTGATGGCATTCTAAATAAATGTCCTCCTCCAAATTCTTGTGGGGCTGCGGGAGCGTTGTGGACAGATTCTGGAATGCCGGAAGCTATTGGAGTAACAAGTAATGCTCTGCTATTTGGTTCATCAAAAGGAGTTTGTTCATGGTATGTTGTAACATGTACCTCGTAAAGTTATATGATTTGAACTATTCAAATTGTGCTAGCGGATGCTTCAATCATTTCTAAAGGTGGCTTTTATTAAACAACCAGCTTGTGGCAGCTTCTATCCAACAATTATGCCATTCATTTTGGGTCTGGTATAGTATGATGAAGTTGTGTAAATAGATAAAACTATAATATAAAACAAAGTTAATTTTATGAAGCTGTTGCCATTGAGCTCTACTCACTTAGAAATACTGTAATGGAATTGCACAGGGCTGCAACCATCTCAGATGATGCTAACAAGATATACTAATCACCCATATACATATCCAATACTACCCTACAGCCTATACTACTAGAGGTTGTGCCTGAGTGCTCAAGAGTGCAGCTGGACTACCGCTTCACTAAAGTCAAGCGCAGGAAGGACTTTCTCGTCTCTATGTTCTATTATTAACTTTGACACTTGTCACATGCTAGCTTGTTTTGATTGTTCAATCTGTATTAGCCAATCATATAGTTTTATGCCTACATGATTTTGTACCTCCTTTATATAGAGCTGCATGCAGCCCAGCAGCTTAGATACAGTTAGATAGAGTTAGTGTCTCAAACTAGCATTGTCTAGTTATTGTTAGTGTGTCTTAGCTAGCGTTCAATGCTAGCCAGCACCAGTCCCAGAAGCTGAGGAATCATTTGGAACTACCAGGAGGAATACCTTGGAAGGCGCTTAGGAAAAGACGCTTAGGATTCCGCGTAGCAACGACCAGCCAAGAGGGCTATACTGCCAGATACATTGGACTATTACTCAATACGTATTTAGAGACTTATCGTTCGTTTTACACTTGTACTTAGTGTTCAGTTCTGGGCGTTTTGATTCAGTAGCGAGTAGAAATAAAGTACTGCTACCCTGTTAAACTTGTGGAATCCGTTTGGCCGGTTGCCGAACTTAGTCGTGTCTGCTAGTTAGCAGCATTCAATACTCTCCGTATCAGAGAGACCATACTGCCTTGACACTCTGTAGCCATCGCTACCACGAAATACAGAGTAAAGCCAGTAAACAAAGCACTCTTGCAATACCTGTAACCGTTCTTCCTCCTCATAACGGGGAAAACCATTACAATACTGTGGTGGATTTTTGTGACCACGATCATTGCGCAAGGTCCCCCTGACAACTGCTGGGTGTCAGGCACGCCTAAACTGAGCCTGGCACAGCCAGAACACAAGCATGTAAGCCGGTAGAAACACTACCGGCCCTGCAGTATTCACTGCCGGCCCTGCAGAGGTACCACCAGCCTTGCAGCACACACTGCCGGCCCTGCAGCATGCACTACCGGCCCTGCAGCGCCACCACCGGCCCTATAGGGTCGGTGAGGGAAGAACGATTATAGCCTGAGAGCCCAAAATGATACCAAATATGCAGGAGCCCGACTTTGCAGCTTAGCTGTCCTCAGACAAAACCAAAGACAAGGACCACAAGCCATAAGGGCCAGGAACTAGAGCTACTCATTGCACCATCATGAATCAGCAATATTGACTGACAAGCTCCGCCCCCCACTTCTGGGCGCCTTGCGCATTTAACCTTATATTAGCCAATGTTGTACCATATTATTTATATCTCATGTTTTGATTAGTGCAATTACTTCCTGCTATTGCTGATTTGTTGCCTCCTTATTTGGGCCTATGTTTTCCCTGTTCTGCCTATAAAAGGCAGAGACTGTTCACTAATCTGTGTATTGTATTGGGATTCTGCTTGTGAGTGTACCAAGTAGCATAATACATTTACCGTTATTATACCTTTGCTGGGTTGTGCTTGTATAATAAACTATGATATACTCATTGAGACATTGAGTTGTGCGTTTGAGCCGTGGGCTCTGAATACGGTTGTAGAGTCGGTATACTCCTCTGTTGGAAGTTGACCTCTGGAGTGAGGTGTTGTTTTGGTGGACGTTTGGTCGGCCCCCCAAAATCCACTACAATACTACATGTAGAATATTTTGATAAAATACAGTAAAAAAAAACTGTTGTACTTTTCTCTATCCGACCCAGATTACCCACTAGTGTAGTATGTCTGGTGTAGTATGTCTGGTGTAATGTGTCTGGTGTAGTGTGTCTGGTGTAGTGTGTCTGATGTAGTGTGTCTGACAAGTTGCCATCACTTTTGGAATTTGGTTTGCAAAGTGACTTGGTGGCTGGTCGAATTCAAATAACTCAGTTGTTGGCTAAATGAAAACAGATTTATATAGAATGGACCAAGATTCCAGTCGAGTTGCATCTATCAACATTTCCATGACCAAATCATTCACACCCTGTGTTGTACTAGCTCTTTGGTACAATCTCAAAGACAGCTGAAATCTTTTACTATATTCTATGATTACAAATGCCAAGAGTTAATAATCAGATTCCTTGCAACTCACAAAGGTGTTATCAATATTCTCTCACTTTTAGTTGTTATCTATAAAACGTAAATGTAATTCTGATGCTATAGGTTCATTTTGGCCGCTCAGCAGTCAGCATGTGATTATTTGGTATTCTGGTAGCTTCTGCATTAAAGTACTAAGTACTAAGTACTAAGCTTCTGTGTTTCTAAAGTTCACAGTTTACCACAAAACTGGATAATAAAATGCGCTCAAACATATATTTGTTCTGCTTTCAGGTACACATTTGTAATGTATGTACAGAGATGCTCATACAACAAAGGCGACTATCTGTACAAGCTGGGTACACAACCTTACTGTGACCTAGGTGTATGTGGAATGTACCTGCCCTAGATATACAACCTTATTGTGACCTAGATGTGTGTGCAATGTACCTGCCCTAGTAACTACATTTGCTCATGTAACTTTTGACATTTCCTGTTGTACCGTCATTTACAAGAGCTATTACATATGGCGGACAGAGCTTGCTTTTACTGTTTTATCGCTTTCTTACTTTATTTGGGATAAAAGCATCATGGTTGTGTTTTCTCAACAAACTTTCTTTCTACTAGTATAGTTAATTTTTAATTATCACACTCACTAGCATTCACATAATAAAATGTTGATAACAGTTTGGAGTTGTGTGCACTTTTAAAAGATTAATTTTATGAAAAGTTCTTGAGAATCATGCGCGGTAGTTATTTTTTCTATCACCTGCTAAAACAGACATAACTTTCATACCATTAGTGCGGAAAGTTTTCACTGCAAGCTGATGTCTGGCTTTGGTACTAGATAAGGCTCTGGATTTTCAACTTCGTAGGATGTGATAGTTGAATAACAAGATCATTGACTTGATTGCATTTTTTTCTATTTCAAATAAAAAGTTTTATTCATCAAAAGTAGCAAATTTTACATAAAATTGTTTCTTCCCTTGGGTTTCTCTTGGGCAAAGTGTACTTAGAGTTGCCCCATCACTAAAAGACAACTCCAAGAAAACTTGTTTTTGTATTAGGTAAGCCTAAGTTGTTGAGTAGTTATTTCGGGTTGTGAGGGAACAGTCCTCTATTAGCGAGTATTTGCAGGACAAGTTCATTGTCTAAAAATTTATATATAATGTTTATAGCTGAATGTATCATTATTTATTTACATCAAAAACTTTCAATCTACTTGTTTGGAGAGCGGTGAATCAGTACATTGAATCATCAGGTGTTTTTGGTGTCGCAATGACATGAAAAATTTTTTCAACACCTTTGACGCGCAAACATTAAGCAAACAGTCATTCTAAATTTATTTGATTGCTGCAAAGTCTCTTCAGTGACACCGGATTTTCATCAAGCCTTTATTATACTTGTTAAGTTCTTTGTATTACACAGCTGATGTATCAAGGATGTTTTAAAATAGATTGTCAAAAATATTGCAGAGGATCTTGCCTGTTTCTACGGAGACAGCACTCACCATATTATGCTGTGCCTTTTAAATTGTAGTATAGAACTACTTTTAGACTAGCTACCTTCTTGTAGACAAATTTGTCTGTTTCTACAACCACTATACTGCGCTGTATTGCCAACAGTTTTAGCATAGCATTGCTGTCGTACTACTACTGGTCTAGCAAAGCATTGCTGTCGTACTACTACTGGTCTAGTTTGGTGACTATTACAGGACAGCGGCTGCCTGTAGCTGTGTGTAACCATTATAGCGAGTTGATCCCAACTCAGGGTTCTTTCCTTAAACTGATACAAAAACTCTAGCAACCTTGAGCCACTATGGTAGAGTTATCATCTTAGACTGACTGAGGGTAGGTTCAATACAAATATACAGCACTTGATTGTGCTTTGTCGGCAGCAGTAATATTACAGAGACAAGAGAACAGACATAAAATCGAGGGTTGCACACTTAACACACGATGCTCATGTATACAATCATACATATGTGCTGCCCTACTCTGGAGACAACACAAGTATCAACACTTGCAAGCTCAAACTTCTGAAAATAACTCCATTTCTATCGTAGACGTAGTACAAAATCAGCTCAGACTTGCTTCTGGCTGTAAAAATCACAAAAGGGTAGAAGTCGGTATATATAATGGAATGAAGACTGCTTTGCAAAAAGGTGAAATCCAATCATTTGATTATGTAAGTGGTATGTTAATACAGGAATGACTGTTGCGATAAATGATCATATGATATGACAATATGAAACAAGTCAAAATCATTTGCAATTACATATAAAATTATTCTAGTTTCTATTACAGGCACATTTCACAAGATGAAACGATGATGGGGGAAGTGACAAGGGTGGAATGGTGCTGCAAAAGACTATTTGGCATCGATTGTACATCCTGAGAGATGTCAACTGTCTGTCATTGTACAGAAATGAAGCGATGTGAATAGTAATAAGGGAGCAAATCTTTGTCATGGAGTCTAAGGAGAAGGTTCTCCTGGTTCCAGCTAAGTATGCACCAGTTACCATGAGAACCTGTCGGGTACCTTTTTGTGTGCACCAGTTGTTTAGAATGTATGTAATTTTATAGTGTGGAATGTTGATTTATACATTGTGTGGTGTGTTGTAGGTTCTGGAGGTTTTCTTGGTCCATTGGGTGTTGTTTTATGTGCACAAGGTGTTTAGAATGTATGGTATTTATTGCTGCGGTATGTTGATTATTTATCGGGTTCTCCCTGTTGGTGCCTTTTTGTACGCACCAGGTGTTGTGAATGTTTTTGTATGATGATGTTAGATTGGGGGGATTGAGTATTGTACAGAAATGAAGCGATGTGAATAGTAATAAGGGAGCAGATCTCTGTCATGGAGTCTAAGGAGAAGGTTCTCCTGGTTTTCCAGGTAAAGTATGGACCAGTCACCATGAGTACCTGTGAGGTAGCTTTTTGTATGCACCAGTTGTTTAGAATGTATGTTAATTTAATAGTGTTGAATGTTGATTAATACATTGCATGGTGTGTTGGATGTTCTGGAGGTTATCCTGGAGGTTCTCCTGGAGGTTCTTCTGGTATATTGGGTGCCTTTTTGTGTGCACCAGATCTTTAGGTATTTATTGGTTATTGGTATTTATTGGTGCCTTTTTGTGTGAGGTGTTTTGAATGGTCTGATGTTGATTTAGACACGGGTTTTTACAATGATGATGGTGATGGTGATGGTGATGGTGATGGTGATGGTGATGGTGATGGTGATGGTGATGGTGATGGTGATGGTGATGGTGATGGTGATGGTGATGGTGATGGTGATGGTGATGGTGATGGTGATGGTGATGGTGATGGTGATGGGGATGGGGATGGTGATCGTGATGATGATGTTAGATTGAGGGGATTGAGTATTGTATAGAAATGAATCGCTGTATTTTTGTATAACTTTATTATATAAGAATAAATATATAAACACACATATATATTTGTACATACTTTTATTAACATTATATAGCTATACATATGAGGATAGTCAGTTATGTCTATAACCATATTTGAGTCTCTAATATCATTATATAGATATGCGTATGTTCAAGTTATATAGTAACTGTTGTAAAAAAGTTAAAGTTTATAATGAAGGTTTTTATTAAACGTTAATAGGTTCAGTTGATACTCCATCGGAACATACTCGTCTTTTAGCATAAAAATATGTGTGTCCTCGTTTTATTTGACTGTACGTTAACATTTTTTTATCCTTCACTATGAATCCACAATTTTTTCCTGTAAATGACTTTTTGTATTCAATACATTCAGATAACTGTCTTTGTTAAGGTGATTAATTCGTTTGTTTAAACCTTTGGAACTAAACTTGTTTTCTTTTTTCCCCAACAATAGTAGGATTTAGAGTTGAGCGCAACAATTTCGTCTCCGCTAAACTCCTCTTTGAACAATCCAGGTGTTCTTTTTCCATGTTTTAGCACTTTTTCGCAGCAATCACGCATGATCCATTCTGCATTCATTGTTTTGTTCCTTAAAAACTCATTCCTATCTCTGTCACAGTATAATTGTGGGAACCAATTACCGTATTCATTATAAGACTCTCTTTTCATACTCAGTTTTGCCGGTGTTTTTAATTTTCCACTCAGAGCCATGTATGCGCTATTTGTATCCATTTCAACATACTGGAAATTGCTTCTATCAATATATCTATAAATAAAAAGAGCGTTTGGATTATTTACAACCATGTCTACTGTTTAAGTTAACTAGAGGATTAATAGTGGAAAATTATGTTTTACTTACTTATCCATAAAGTCGTAGTAGAATTGTAGCATTCTCAGCTTAGCATACTGTAGTATGGAGAAACCCAAGTGCACTGGAACATTCATAGTTAGCTGAAATGATGAATATAATGATTAACAGAGTAAACTTTAAGAATATAATTTTTGTATTGGCTATAATTAGCTTAAAAATTTACCATTTGTTTAGCGCTTATGATTTTGTAGAAATCATCCGCTATTTCTTCCATAGAAATGAATTTGCTTCCTCTGACACGAAATGAAGCTTTTCTGGCACCTTCGATGAACTTGATATTTGTATATTTTTTCTTTATTGGTGATTGTTTTTCCATAAGCAGCATTTCCTATCAACTTGCTAGTAGTAGTGTGTAATTCTTGACTAGGATAGTAGTAATATATGAGCAGATCTCCCTACCAAGTGTTTTTTTGTGGATCAGACCTCGGGGTTGAGGCAATTGGTTACGGCGTTGAATGAATTCGCCGAGTTTATATTGTATTTCATTTGAGGGGCATTTTAGTGGCATTTGAGTGGCATTTAAGTGGCATTTGAGTTTTGATTATTTTTTTACTTAATTTGAACACATATGGCAGCTAGATTTTGAATGTATGGCATTTAAGTTTTGATAATTTTTTTACATAACTCGAACTCATATGATATTTTGAGAGAGAGGAGAGAAGAACAAGGAGATATAACTACATTAAATCAATATATGATTATATACATTTATTACATAATAAGTAGGAAAATATCCTTGTATAATATAACTAGAGTTAGTAAATACTAAGTAATACAAAGCACTACAACTTGTAATGACAATCAATGCATAGTTTTTTTACAATGACGTCATTGATGTTCTGATGTTATATCTTAGGAAGGCAGACTTCTGTTCTATGTACTTTTGATTCCATAATGAACTAAAATAAAAGGTTATGTATTAGTATATGATGATTAAACAAAAATGAAAGTTATGTATTAGTATAGAATGGTTAAACAGAAATGTAAAACAACTACAAACTCTTACTAAATAGTATTTTTTTATTAATTATTACCTTATCATCAAAAATTGACTGTTAATCAGATGTTTTTGTAGCTCGTCGTGCCTTACGTTGTTGAGTCCTTACCCTTCTAGCTTGTCTTTGAGCGGACTGTTGCTGTATGTTTCTTCTTTTTAGAGCAAGCTCTTTACGAGCACGCTCGATAGAAATTGGTGTGTTTACCTGTTCTAGTTGATATTGTCGTTGTTGTAATACATAATGTAACCTCTGAATGTCTGATGTAACATCATTCCCTAAGAGCTTTAATGTTGGAAAAGATTCAGTTCGAAAACTATTTAGCTGTTCTATCAAGTCTTTCTGTATGAATTTACAGTTATTTGAGATAATTCGCACTCTCTCTTCAATTTTTTTATTGCATATGTTTTGTAGAAGTATCAAGTCCTCTTGAGTCAAAGGTTTAGGCTGAGTTTCTGATTCTGTGTTGTTAACTATTTCCATTTTTTTGTGGCTGAATCTAAAAAAAAATACAGATGATTAATTTTTTTCAGTGGTTTTAGTATAATAAATAATGTATGAATAAAAACTGTAATTTATCAAGTTTTTACTTTGATGCTCTCCTAGTAGGTGTAGTAGATGTTGCTTCTCCGGTAGCCGTTGTAGAACTGGATGCTTTCTGTGTGAAAACGGAGGTTCTTATATAGCTAAAGTTGTACTGATTAAACCCTATGAATATCATCTCGTGTCATTCTCTATGAATCAGCATTTTTTGAAGGAAATTCAATGCTTTCGCGGGAATAAATACTTTATTTTCACGCGAATACAAACTGTTGCTTTTGCGGGAATAAAACTTTTATTTTCACGCGAATGGAAACCGTTGCTTTTGCGGGAACAAATAATTTATTTTCTCACGGATGGAAACCGTTGCTTTCGCGGGAATAAATAATTTATTTTCACGCGAATGGAAACCGTTGCTTTCGCGGGAATAAATAATTTATTTTCACGCGAATGGAAACCAATGCTTTTGCGGGAATAAATGATTTAATTTCCCGCAAATAAAAGTCAATGTTTTCGCGTTAAAATAAAATTTCCATTCCCGCTAAAGCATTGGTTTCTATCCGCGTGAAAATAAATTATTTATTCCCGCGAAGGCAACGGTTTCTATTCGCGTGAAAATGAATTATTTATTCCTGCGAAAGCAACGGTTTCCATTCGCGTGAAAATAAAGTATTTATTCCCGCGAAAACATTGACTTTCATTCGCCTGAAATTAAATCATTTATTCCCGCGAAAGCATTGGTTTTTATTCGCGTGAAAATAAAATTTCTATTCCCGCGAAAGCAGCGGTTTCTATTCACGTGAAAATAAAATATTTATTCCCGCAAAAGCAACGGTTTCCATTCGCGTGAAAATAAATTATTTATTCCCGCGAAAGCAACGGTTTCCATTCCAGTGAAAATAAATTGTTTATTCCCGCGAAAGCATTGGTTTGTATTCGGGTGAAAATAACAGTTTTATTACCGCGAAAGCAACGGTTTGTATTCGCGTGAAAATAAAGTATTTATTCCCGCAAAAGCATTGGTTTGTATTTGCGTGAAAATAATTTATTTATTCCCGCAAAAGCCAAATTTCTTTCGCGTGAAAAAATTTTGATTCATAGAGATTGACACGGGATGGTGTTCATAGGGTTTAATCAGTGCAACTTTAGCTATATAAGAGCCATCGTTTTCACACAGAAAGCATCCAGTTCTACAACGGCTAACGGAGAAGCAACATCTACTACAGCTATTAGGAGAGCATCAAGGTAAGAAGTGCTAAAATAATTATTTGTCTTTAGTTAATTGAATCATCTAGGTTTTTGAATCTTAGTTTTTAAAAAACAATCTTTTAATAAAACAATAATTTCAGTATATTTACATCATTAAACTAAGTTCTTTTACTTTTTGCAGGTATTATGACGTCACACTCCAAAGCACTTCCTAAACTCCATATTGAACCAACTACAGCTACAAACAACACTGACACTATCTCCACTACAACCATCAATTCCACCACCAACGGCATTCACATTGATGATAGAAGACCTAATCCTAACACCTTTAATGATACATCTTTCTGCTCAAACATCAACACTCCTGCCGATATTGCAATGAAACGTCATGTAGTTTCAGCTGACTCTCCTTTGAGTCCCACACCGGACTACACGTATCTGCATGAGAACAGTGAAGTCAAACGAACAGAGGATAACAAAAAACCAACAGCGACATTATCTCGAGCTTCAATTTCCTTTCTATTCAGTAATACCAAGAATAATACCATGAACAAACTTAGAGAGTTCGAATTGCTCGAGATGGCTGGAATAATGACAGGAGCTACGCAGGAAGGGATGTTGGAAATCGGAAATTTTGTGAGTTTGACGGATTTACCAATTCCTACGATATTGGAGGTTTTCGATGTCAATTACGTTGAAGATTATGGTATATTGGATTATGAATACGTTTTAACAAACGATCATCGAATTCGAGTCAAGTCACTGATTGACAAAGAACTTACGGTGGAGCTACAGGAACTCGATCCCCGCTCTTCACATATCCTAGTGTACATGGGAAAGCTAGAAGAAAATCAACCCGATCTTCGTATTGTAGGAGGTAATCATCACCAAGGGTTAGAACAACGAGTTATAGCCAAAATCTTGAGAAAGAAATCATTGAAACAATTGCATGCATACTTTGATATCATCACTTTCGATAATATTCCTGTCAACACTCTTCTGACATTCACTAGACTATCAGTTTGGAAAATTTGAAGTTGAAGCAGCAAAAACGAAAACAAGACACATTGCCTCTACGTATCACTCACACTGTCACTTACAGATACATGACGAATGATGGATCTTTGATGACTGGGAAAATTGTTGTCCCTCCTGAGAACGTTTTGAAGATCAAATTCACTATAAAAGTACGATGTCAACTCAAAGTGGTACAAAGAAACACATTCTCACGATTCTGAGTGTTGAAGAAGCTTTAATGCTCCTATCTACTTCAAGTGAAAAAGAAGGAATAGCTTTCAGATTTTCCCTATTTGATGATGCTGAGCGGATGAAAAGTCATAATGATGATGCTGAGCGGATGAAAAGTCATAATGATGATGCTGAGCGGATGAAAAGTCATAATGATGATGCTGAGCGGATGAAAAGTCATAATGATGATGCTGAGCGGATGAAAAGTCATAATGATGATGCTGAGCGGATGAAAAGTCATAATGATGATGCTGAGCGGATGAAAAGTCATAATGATGATGCTGAGCGGATGAAAAGTCATAATGATGATGCTGAGCGGATGAAAAGTCATAATGATGATGCTGAGCGGATGAAAAGTCATAATGATGATGCTGAGCGGATGAAAAGTCATAATGATGATGCTGAGCGGATGAAAAGTCATAATGATGATGCTGAGCGGATGAAAAGTCATAATGATGATGCTGAGCGGATGAAAAGTCATAATGATGATGCTGAGCGGATGAAAAGTCATAATGATGATGCTGAGCGGATGAAAAGTCATAATGATGATGCTGAGCGGATGAAAAGTCATAATGATGATGCTGAGCGGATGAAAAGTCATAATGATGATGCTGAGCGGATGAAAAGTCATAATGATGATGCTGAGCGGATGAAAAGTCATAATGATGATGCTGAGCGGATGAAAAGTCATAATGATGATGCTGAGCGGATGAAAAGTCATAATGATGATGCTGAGCGGATGAAAAGTCATAATGATGATGCTGAGCGGATGAAAAGTCATAATGATGATGCTGAGCGGATGAAAAGTCATAATGATGATGCTGAGCGGATGAAAAGTCATAATGATGATGCTGAGCGGATGAAAAGTCATAATGATGATGCTGAGCGGATGAAAAGTCATAATGATGATGCTGAGCGGATGAAAAGTCATAATGATGATGCTGAGCGGATGAAAAGTCATAATGATGATGCTGAGCGGATGAAAAGTCATAATGATGATGCTGAGCGGATGAAAAGTCATAATGATGATGCTGAGCGGATGAAAAGTCATAATGATGATGCTGAGCGGATGAAAAGTCATAATGATGATGCTGAGCGGATGAAAAGTCATAATGATGATGATGATGATGATGATGATGATGATGATGATGATGATGATGATGATGATGATGATGATGATGATGATTGATGATGATGATGATGATTGATGATGATTGATGATGATGATTGATGATGATTGATGATGATGATTGATGATGATTGACGATGATTGATGATGATTGATGATGATTGATGATGATGATTGATGATGATTGATGATGATTGATGATGATTGATGATGATTGATGATGATTGATGTGATGATGATGATTGATGATGATTGATGATGATTGATGATGATTGATGATGATTGATGATGATTGATGATGATTGATGATGATTGATGATGATTGATGATGATTGATGATGATTGATGATGATTGATGATGATTGATGATGATTGATGATGATTGATGATGATTGATGATGATTGATGATGATTGATGATGATTGATGATGATTGATGATGATTGATGATGATTGATGATTGATGATTGATGATTGATGATTGATGATTGATGATTGATGATGATTGATGATTGATGATGATTGATGATTGATGATGATTGATGATTGATGATTGATGATGATTGATGATTGATGATGATGATTGATGATGATGATTGATGATGATTGATGATTGATGATGATGATTGATGATGATGATTGATGATGATGATTGATGATGATGATTGATGATGATGATTGATGATGATGATGATGATGATTGATGATGATGATTGATGATGATGATTGATGATGATGATTGATGATGATGATTGATGATGATGATTGATGATGATGATTGATGATGATGATTGATGATGATGATTGATGATGATGATTGATGATGATGATTGATGATGATTGATTGATGATGATTGATGATGATGATTGATGATGATGATTGATGATGATGATTGATGATGATGATTGATGATGATGATTGATGATGATGATTGATGATGATGATTGATGATGATGATTGATGATGATGATTGATGATGATGATTGATGATGATGATTGATGATGATGATTGATGATGATGATTGATGATGATGATTGATGATGATGATTGATGATGATGATTGATGATGATGATTGATGATGATGATTGATGATGATGATTGATGATGATGATTGATGATGATGATTGATGATGATGATTGATGATGATGATTGATGATGATGATTGATGATGATGATTGATGATGATGATTGATGATGATGATTGATGATGATGATTGATGATGATGATTGATGATGATGATTGATGATGATGATTGATGATGATGATTGATGATGATGATTGATGATGATTGATGATGATGATTGATGATGATGATTGATGATGATGATTGATGATGATTGATGATGATGATTGATGATGATGATTGATGATGATGATTGATGATGATGATTGATGATGATGATTGATGATGATGATGATGATGATGATGATGATGATGATGATGATGATTGATGATGATGATGATTGATGATGATGATTGATGATGATGATGATGATGATGATGATTGATGATGATGATTGATGATGATTGATGATGATGATTGATGATGATGATTGATGATGATGATTGATGATGATGATTGATGATGATGATGATGATGATGATGATGATGATGATGATTGATGATGATGATGATTGATGATGATGATGATTGATGATGATGATTGATGATGATGATGATTGATGATGATGATGATTGATGATGATGATGATTGATGATGATGATGATTGATGATGATGATGATTGATGATGATGATGATTGATGATGATGATGATTGATGATGATGATGATTGATGATGATGATGATGATGATGATGATGATGATGATGATGATGATGATGATGATTGATGATGATGATGATTGATGATGATGATGATGATGATGATGATGATGATTGATGATGATGATGATTGATGATGATGATGATTGATGATGATGATGATTGATGATGATGATGATGATGATGATGATTGATGATGATGATGATTGATGATGATGATGATGATTGATGATGATGATGATTGATGATGATGATGATGATGATGATGATGATGATTGATGATGATGATGATGATGATGATGATGATTGATGATGATGATGATTGATGATGATGATGATTGATGATGATGATGATTGATGATGATGATGATTGATGATGATGATGATGATGATGATGATGATGATTGATGATGATGATGATTGATGATGATGATGATTGATGATGATGATGATTGATGATGATGATGATTGATGATGATGATGATTGATGATGATGATGATTGATGATGATGATGATTGATGATGATGATGATGATGATGATGATTGATGATGATGATTGATGATGATGATGATTGATGATGATGATGATTGATGATGATGATGATTGATGATGATTGATGATGATGATGATTGATGATGATGATGATTGATGATGATGGATGATTGATGATGATGATGATTGATGATGATTGATGATGATGATGATGATTGATGATTGATGATGATGATGATTGATGATGATGATTGATGATGATGATTGATGATGATGATTGATGATGATGATTGAGTGATGATGATTGGTGATGATGATTGGTGATGATGATTGGTGATGATGATTGGTGATGATGATTGGTGATGATGATTGGTGATGATGATTGGTGATGATGATTGGTGATGATGATTGGTGATGATGATTGGTGATGATGATTGGTGATGATGATTGATGATGATGATTGATGATGATGATTGATGATGATGATTGATGATGATGATTGATGATGATGATTGATGATGATGATTGATGATGATGATTGATGATGATGATTGATGATGATGATTGATGATGATGATTGATGATGATGATTGATGATGATGATTGATGATGATGATTGATGATGATGATTGATGATGATGATTGATGATGATGATTGATGATGATGATTGATGATGATGATTGATGATGATGATTGATGATGATGATTGATGATGATGATTGATGATGATGATTGATGATGATGATGATGATGATTGATGATGATGATTGATGATGATGATTGATGATGATGATTGATGATGATGATTGATGATGATGATTGATGATGATGATTGATGATGATTGATTGATGATGATGATGATGATTGATGATGATGATTGATGATGATGATTGATGATGATGATTGATGATGATGATTGATGATGATGATTGATGATGATGATTGATGATGATGATTGATGATGATGATTGATGATGATGATTGATGATGATGATTGATGATGATGATTGATGATGATGATTGATGATGATGATTGATGATGATGATTGATGATGATGATTGATGATGATGATTGATGATGATGATTGATGATGATGATTGATGATGATGATTGATGATGATGATTGATGATGATGATTGATGATGATGATTGATGATGATGATTGATGATGATGATTGATGATGATGATTGATGATGATGATTGATGATGATGATGATGAGATGATGATGATGATGATTGATGATGATGATTGATGATGATGATTGATTGACGATTGATTGACTATTGATTGACGATTGATTGACGATTGATTGACGATTGATTGACGATTGATTGACGATTGATTGACGATTGATTGACGATTGATTGACGATTGATTGACGATTGATTGACGATTGATTGACGATTGATTGACGATTGATTGACGATTGATTGACGATTGATTGACGATTGATTGACGATTGATTGACGATTGATTGACGATTGATTGACGATTGATTGACGATAGATTGACGATTGATTGACGATTGATTGACGATTGATTGACGATTGATTGACGATTGACGATTGACGATTGACGATTGACGATTGACGATTGACGATTGACGATTGACGATTGACGATTGACGATTGACGATTGACGATTGACGATTGACGATTGACGATTGACGATTGACGATTGACGATGACGATTGACGATTGACGATTGACGATTGACGATTGACGATTGACGATTGACGATTGACGATTGACGATTGACGATTGACGATTGACGATTGACGATTGACGATTGACGATTGACGATTGACGATTGACGATTGACGATTGACGATTGACGATTGACGATTGACGATTGACGATTGACGATTGACGATTGACGATTGACGATTGACGATTGACGATTGACGATTGACGATTGACGATTGACGATTGACGATTGACGATTGACGATTGACGATTGACGATTGACGATTGACGATTGACGATTGACGATTGACGATTGACGATTGACGATTGACGATTGACGATTGACGATTGACGATTGACGATTGACGATTGACGATTGACGATTGACGATTGACGATTGACGATTGACGATTGACGATTGACGATTGACGATTGACGATTGACGATTGACGATTGACGATTGACGATTGACGATTGACGATTGACGATTGACGATTGACGATTGACGATTGACGATTGACGATTGACGATTGACGATTGACGATTGACGATTGACGATTGACGATTGACGATTGACGATTGACGATTGACGATTGACGATTGACGATTGACGATTGACGATTGACGATTGACGATTGACGATTGACGATTGACGATTGACGATTGACGATTGACGATTGACGATTGACGATTGACGATTGACGATTGACGATTGACGATTGACGATTGACGATTGACGATTGACGATTGACGATTGACGATTGACGATTGACGATTGACGATTGACGATTGACGATTGACGATTGACGATTGACGATTGACGATTGACGATTGACGATTG
>CALYOO010000297.1:0-43203 GCA_945261195.1 Cryptosula pallasiana
GTATTCACCTGCCCGCAAGTAGTAATAAATGAGCAGATCTCCCTACCAAGTGTTTTTTTGTGGATCTAACCTTGGGGTTGAGGCAATGGGTTATGGCGTTGAATGAATTCGCCGAGTTTATATTGTATTTTACTTGAGAGGCATTTGAGTGGCATTCGAGTGGTGTTTGAGTGGCATTTAAGTGGCATTTGAGTTTTTGATTATTTTTTACTTATTTTGAACTTATATGGCATTTAGATTTTGAATGTATGGCATTTAAGTTTTGATAATTCTAGACATAATTCGAACCCATATGGTATTGTATAATAAGTAGAGAGAGAGAGAGAGGGGAGAGGGGAGAGGAGAGATGAGAGAGGAGAGAAGAGAGAGGAGAGAGAGGAGAGAGACTTTTTAGTTTTCTATACATTCATGTATATATGGATAATTATATCTACATTTACATTACATAATATACATTTATTACATAATAAGTATATTAAATGCAATAAAATATGTTGGAAAATCATCAGGAGAGAAGAACAAGAAGATATAACTACATTAAACCAATATATGATTATATACATTTATTACATAATAAGTAGGAAAATATCCTTGTATAATATATCTAGAGTTAGTAATACTAAGTAATACAAAGCACTACAACTTGTAATGGCAATCAATACATAGTCTTTTTTACAAGGATGACATCGATGTACTGATGTTATATCTTAGGAAGGAAGACTTCTGTTCTATGTACTTTTGATTCCATAATGAACTAAAATAAAAAGTTATGTATTAGTATAGAATGGTTAAACAGAAATTTAAAACAACTACAAACTCTTACTAAATAGTACTTTTTTATTAATTATTACCTTATCATCAAAAATTGGCTGTTAATCGGATGTTTTTGTAGCTTGTCGTGTCTTACGTTGTTGAGTCCTTACCCTTCTGGTTGTCTTTGAGCGGACTGTCGCTGCATGTTTCTTCTTTTTAGAGCCAGTTCTTTACGAGCACATTCGATAGAAATTGGTGTGTTTACCTGCTCTAGTTGATATTGTCGTTGTTGTAATATATAATGTAATCTCTGAATGTCTGATGTAATATCATTCCCTAAGAGCTTTAATGTTAGAAAAGATTCAGTTCGAAAACTATTTAGCTGCTCTATCAAGTCTTTCTGTATGAATTTACAATTGTTTGAGATAATTCGCACTCTCTCTTCAATTTTTTTATTGCATATGTTTTGTAGAAGTATCAAGTCCTCTTGAGTCAAAGATTTAGGTTGAGTTTCTGATTCTGTGTTGTTAACTATTTCCATTTTTTGTCATTGAATCTGAAAAAAAATACAGATGATTAATTTTGTTCAGTTGTTTTAGTATAATAAATAATGTATGAGTAAAAAACTGTAATTTATTAAGTTTTTACCTTGATGCTCTCCTAATAGCTGTAGTAGATGTTGCTTCTCTGATAGCCGTTGTAGAACTGGATGCTATCTGTGTGAAAACTATGGTTCTTATATAGCTAAAGTTGTACTGATTAAACCCTATGAATACCATCTCGTGTCAATTTCTATGAATCAACATTTGTTCACGCGAAGGAAAGTCAATGCTTTCGCGGGAATAAATAAATAATTTTCACGCGAATACAAAGCAATGCTTTCGCGGGAATAAATAATTTGATTTCACGCGAATGGAAACCGTTGCTTTCGCGGGAATAAATAATTTGTTTTCACGCGAATGGAAACAATTGCTTTCGCGGGAATAAATATTTTATTTTCACGCGAATAGAAAGCAATGCTTTCGCGGGAATAAATATTTTATTTTCACGCGAATGGAACGGTTTCCATTCGCGGGAAATTAAACCATTTATTCCCGCGAAGGCAACAGTTTGTATTCGCGTGAAAATAAAGTATTTATTCCCGCGAAAGAATTGGTATCTATTCGCGTGAAAATAAAATATTTATTCCCGCGAAAGCAACGGTTTCCATTCGCGGGAAATTAAATCATTTATTCCCGCGAAGGCAACAGTTTGTATTCGTGTGAAAATAAAGTATTTATTCCCGCGAAGGCAACAGTTTGTATTCGCGTGAAAATAAAGTATTTATTCCCGCGAAAGCAACGGTTTCCATTCGCGGGAAATTAAATCATTTATTCCCGCGAAGGCAACAGTTTGTATTCGTGTGAAAATAAAGTATTTATTCCCGCGAAGGCAACAGTTTGTATTCGCGTGAAAATAAAGTATTTATTCCCGCGAAAGAATTGGTTTCTATTCGCGTGAAAATAAAATATTTATTCCCGCGAAAGCAACGGTTTCCATTCGCGGGAAATTAAATCATTTATTCCCGCGAAGGCAACAGTTTGTATTCGTGTGAAAATAAAGTATTTATTTCCGCGAAGGCAACAGTTTGTATTCGCGTGAAAATAAAATATTTATTCCCGCGAAAGAATTGGTTTCTATTCGCGTGAAAATAAAATATTTATTCCCGCGAAAGCAACGGTTTCCATTCGCGTGAAAATTATTTATTTATTCCCGCGAAGGCAACGGTTTGTATTCGCGTGAAAATAAAGTATTTATTCCCGCGAAAGAATTGGTTTCTATTCGCGTGAAAATAAATTATTTATTCCCGCGAAAGCATTGGTTTGTATTCGCGTGAAAATTATTTATTTATTCCCGCGAAAGCATTGGCTTTCCTTCGCGTGAACAAATGTTGATTCATAGAAATTGACACGAGATGGTGTTCATAGGGTTTAATCACTACAACTTTAGCTATATAAGAACCATAGTTTTCACACAGAAAGCATCCAGTTCTACAACGGCTATCAGAGAAGCAACATCTACTACAGCTATTAGAAGAGCATCAAGGTAAGAAGCGCTAAAATAATTATTTGTCTTTAATTAATTGAATCATCTAGGTTTTTGAATCTTAGTTTTTAAAAACAATCTTTTAATAAAACAATAATTTCAGTAAATTTACATGATTGAACTAAGTTCTTTTACTTTTTGTAGGTATGATGACATCACACTCCAAAGCACTCCTTAAGCTTCATATTGAACCAACTACAGCTAGCAACAACACTGACAATATCTCCACTACAACCATCAATTCCACCACCAATGACATTCACATTGATGATAGAAGACCCAATCCTAACACCTTTAATGATACATCTTCTCGCTCAAACATCAACACTCCTGCTGATATAGCAATGAAATGTCATGTAGTTTCAGCTGACTCTCCTTTGAGCCCTACACCGGACTACACATATCTGCATGAAAACAGTGAAGTCAAACGAACAGAGGATAACAAAAAACCAACAGTGACATTATCTCGAGCTTCAATTTCCTTTCTACTCAGCAACACTAAGAATAATACTGTAAACAAACTTAGAGAGTTCGAATTGCTTGAGATGGCTGGAATAATGACAGGCGCTATGCAGAAAGGGATGTTGGAAATCGGAAATTTTGTGAGTTTGCTGGATTTACCAATTCCTACGATATTGGAGGTTTTCGATGTCAATTACGTTGAAGATTACGGTATATTGGATCATGAATATGTTTTACCAAACAATCATCGAATTCGAGTCAAGTCGCTGATTGACAAAAAACTTACGATCGAGCTACAGGAACTCAATTCCCGCTCTCCACATATCCTAGTGTACATGGGAAAACTAGAAGAAAATCAACCCGATCTACGTATTGTAGGAGGTAATCATCATCAAGGGCTAGAACAACGAGTTATAGCCAAAATATTGAGAAAGAAATCATTGCAGCAGTTGCGAGCATACTTTGATATCATCACTTTCGATAATGTTCCTGTCAACACTCTTCTAACATTCACTAGACTTTCAGTTTGGAAAAATTTGAAGTTGAAGCAGCAAAAACGAAAACAAGATACAGTACCTCTACATATCACTCACACTGTCACTTACAGATACATGATGAATGATGGAACTTTGATGACTGGGAAGATTGTTGTCCCTCCTGAGAATGTTTTGACGATCAAAAATCATGAATGTGGTATGATTCACTATAAAAGTACGATGTCAACTCAAAGCGGTGCAAAGAAACACATTCTCACGATTCTGGGTGTTGAAGAAGCTCTAATGCTCCTATCTACTTCAAGTGAAAAAGAAGGAATAGCTTTCAGACGTTCCCTATTTGATGATGCTGAGCTGATGAAAAGTTATGATGATGATGTTGTTGCTGCTGATGATGCTGATGATGATGACGATGATAACATTGATGCTTATACTGATGAAGAAGATGATAATATGACGGATGATGACTCTGAAAACAAAAAATTTGAGGAAAAAGATGAAGTCGTCAACAATGATAGTGAGAAAAGCAATGAAGATAACAATCACATTTCAAGCGAAGCTAGCAGGACTTTGATATCGGAAATTTGATTAAGGTATGTAAATCTTCACTAGTAATAAGTAACTACTAATAACCGTATTTTTCACCATAGTACGATGTAGTTGTTATAACGACGTCTATGTATGCTTTTAGATAGAATACGTGTACAAGTGAATGACTGATGACTCGCCAAATCTATCAGCAACAACTAATGAACACTAAATTATATATTATTTGTAATGTGGAATAATTTGTATATATTTAGCCCAATAAAGTATTTTTAGTTATATTTAACATTAGTAATTTAGTCAATTTGTAAAACTTTCGGGGTTACAACTCTAAAAATATTACAAAATTTCAATGTTCCGACACAAAAATAAATATTTCAAGTCATCGCCTCATTTTTCAAAATTGTTAAAACAACTCCCATTTATATCAAAATTGTTAAGACAACTCCCATTTATAATTTCTAGGCTTCATTTTTGAAAAGAAATGTAAGAGTTGTCGGCACATTTTGTCAAAAATGACAAAACAACTCCGCTCTTACACAAAAAATTGTGAAAATGTTTTACAATTTGTTTGAGAAACCAAGACAGTAGAAGACTTTTTTACAACTGCGAGCATTATACTTTAGGATTTACAGTTTTGTGAATTGGGAGTTGATAGTTTGTCATGATATGACACAATAATTAAGTAATTATAGTCTTTTTCATAACAATGTTATAGATTCAGTAATACAGATGTGAACCTTACTGCTCCATAACTTGGATGTGGTATGAAGGCAGTTAATGCAATATTTATTTTGTAATATTATGTAAAGTAATACAGTAAGAATGAAGCGTAATACAGTAAGAATGAAACATATGAAGTTCTCAACCACAAATCAAAATAAAATAATGCATTAGGTAAACTAATGACAGAATATTTTTTACATGAAATGTATTCATAAAAACACAGACTATTGTCTGTATATATAACATATATATATATATAGAGAGTATTTATAAAAAAACATCCTATTTACTATATATTTTGTGGTAAGAAATTATAAAATAGGGTAGTTGCATAAGACCTATTCCAGAGCCATGATAATATTAAAAAATATAGTAAAATAAAAATTTTAAAACTCACCTAAGAGTGCAGTTAGTACAAGAACTTCTTCTTGAGAAAAGTCTGAGTTTTTCTGCATTTTTTGTCTAATAGACGCTAATTTCAATTCAACACAATCATTAAAACCCTTTTTTTTCAATCCATCTTTTATATTCAAAATTAATTTAAGTGAAGTTAAATCAATTTTCTTATCATCAATCTTTTGGCTTTCTTTTAAATCTACTTGAGTTTGAGGTTTAACTGTTATAGTATTAGATTTTAAAACACTGGTTTTTGGACTGCACTGTGAACTAGCAACAGAAATTAAGTCATTATTACTTTCTTCAGTTTCTGAAAGATCAGAATCTGAAGATATAAGTGCTCTCATTTCTTTACGCTGGTTTTTAAGTAAAAGCTTTTGATCTCCAGCAGCCGATTTTTTAGCTATTGCCAACCATTTACTCCCTAATTCAAAATCTAAAACAATGTTTTCAGAAAAATGTCCTTCTATTGGATAGAGATACACTAACGCAAAATTTTTCGGAAAAGTAATATCAATAAGTAATTCAGAATATTTTCTATTAATAAATAAAACAAAATTATTGTAACTAGCAATATCAACAATAAAAAACATTTTAGTTTTTAAAATACAACTATGTTGCTGAAGATCTCTCAAAGTTGTATGCGATTTTCCACATAAACAATAAAAAATAAACAAGTGAGCACAAAAATGTCTTGAAAGAACTCGGCCAGGCTCATGCAATCCCCCTAATTTAAATTTCTTACCACAAAATATACATGAGATGTTGTTTTTGTTTCCTCTCAGTGCTTCACTCAGCGTCTTTGTACCATATGCTATCAACAACAATGTGAGCACTGAGAGGAAATATTTAGGACTTTTGTTATCAATATCTACAAACAAAATAAACAAATTCTCATCACATATAGATAACTTTCTTAAGCATGGTATATGTATATAAAGATAATGCATATCACTTACACTTAAAACACTCTCTATCTTTTTTTATATCACCATCGAGAAGACTTACATCCTTATATTTTCTTATTTTAGGATTCTCCGCTTGAACTAAAATAAAAAAATGAGAATGTAGTGATGTTATTTTTGAAAAAATTATCAAATTGAATGAGTATGTAGTAAATAATATTTTCATCATACTTACATTCAAATGTATGTTGGTCGTACGAGAGAAAGGATTCGTCCTTCCCTGTACATTGAGCGCTCCCGATAAAGCGTGTAGATGTTTTTTCTACAAAAATAATGTAGTAAATGTAGAGTCGTTATTATTTTACCTACAGAAAAATTTACATTTATCATAAAACAGAAAAAATACTTACTCATGGCAATGTATGTGGTAGCACCGGTCTTTTTTACCTCCTTCTTCGATTGGGCGCTAGCTCTGGTCTTTTTCTCCTCTTCTGATCCCGCAATACACTCATCCAACCACTTTAAGGTTTCATCATCAGTAGAGCTTAATAAAACAATAATTCAAGATTGTGATTAATTAAAAACTCTATATAATACAGTTGAATAATAAAGTTTCAATAATATACTTACATAGCACTGAAATCTATTTCATCAATATTCAGCTCTAGCTCATCATTTGAGGTTGTAGACCTACAAGTAATATATATATATATATATACATTTGTATAAGAATATAAATGTAACAGCAACAAAATTTTAAAAGATAGTATAATATAACTTACTCATTTCTTGTAGGGATATTGCTTGCCATTTTTTTTGTAGTTTTTGTGTTCGTGAACTAATATTTTAAATTGAACTTAGTGCAAATGAAAACTGATACTGCTTAGAAAAAATACTTTCTCTTATATACAAAACATTGAAGTCATTTATCAAGATTAATTCGTAGACTGATTTTCATACAAAACAAAAACATTGAAGTCATTTATCAAGATTAATTCGTAGACTGATTTTCTGATCATTACTATGATAACTGATATATTGTTTTTAAAAAAGTGGAAGTCAATTAAAAAAATTGGTTAAAAAAATAGGAAGATAGAGATTAGATAGATTAATAAGCCTAAGCCATACATACAACCTTGTAAACTTTATTTTTCTACCTAACTAAAATTTTTTGAATGTAAATCATTGGATAAACAAATTTTACAACCCCTAGATTGATACTCTTTTAAGATACATCTAGCTAGAACCAAACTTACATTTCATTTTAAATGACAACTCACTTCCTCCGAACATATTTTATAGCAAAAATATGATGTGTGATTAACTAGTTCAATTGCAGTTCATTGCATATAAACACATCAACAGCAAAACATTGATGATGTAGTGTAGTTCCATCTTTATATCATCAGACAGTAAATTAAAATGTGAGAGTTTAAATTATAGTTTACAACATTAAGTATGAGTTAGGAGTGTATTTGAATGTAAAGCATTGGATAAACAAATTTTACAACCCCTAGATTGATACTCTTTTAAGATACATCTAGCTAGAACCAAACTTACATTTCATTCCAAACATATTTTTATACCAAAAATATGATGTGTGATTAACTAGTTCAATTGCAGTTCATTGCATATAGACACATCAACAGCAAAACATTGATGATGTAGTGTAGTTCCATCTTTATATCATCAGACAGTGAATTAAAATGTGAGAGCTTAAATTATAGTTTACAACATTAAGTATGAGTTAGGAATGTAATAAACAATTTAAAGTTATCTGATAGCATTTAAATATGTAGATATAACATATAGTTCTTGTTTTATTAGACAAAACAGCTTCCTAAAAATAGAAAATACAGCATGTATATTGAAACATTGTTTGTATTTCACACAAAAAACAATGAGATATTTTAAGAAAAGTAACAGTCTAACTAACAAAAAAGTGGATAAAGTCATGCTTTGTTCATGTTTTAGATGATATCGGAGATAACTAGAATTAGAGGTACACCACAAATCCGTTTTGGTGGAAGGCTGTAGCTGTATTAACTAATATGTAATCAAACAATAAAAAAACAGGAGATAAATGCAATCAAGTTCTCTTCCTTTTTAGGTTAAATTCAACCTATAATTCCGTCATCTATGGATGTTCGTTGTTTTGTTTTAAATAGAAAACAACATGATAATAAATAGTGCTTACGTGTAACTAATGACTTTTCTCGAGTGGCTTTATAACACATAACATTAAAAAGATCAAAACATATAGGATTAGGCGAGAGATGATGATTAACGGCTTTTCTGGAATGAGTTTATTAGTGAAGTGACACTTGCGTTGTATTATAATTAATTACTTTTTAAACTTGTGAAAATGAACTGGTAACATTACGTCGACTGAAATAATACCTAAAACGTCTTGCATAAATTTTGATCTAACCAAAAATGGACTGAAAACCTTTAGGGTGAGTACAAAATTATCGTAACTCGCTATAACGGATATTGTAAGAAATATTTTATTTTCTCGTTGCTAAGTTGACTCAGTAGGAGTAAGGTCAGTTAGGCCCGATTTACTATTGAGGGCTCACATTTGGAGTTGTGCTCTCTCTTAGTTTCGGTCAAAGATAGCCTCTATTCAAATACTTAGCATTTTAATTCTTTTTGTCATGGCTATTTCTCCATCAGGTGTTCATGTAATCATTTTTTTGGTAATAGACCATGAAAAACTTTTTTTTCAAAAGTGGCAACTAGTGTTTTTTTTCACATTTGTTTTTCTTTTCTGTTTCTAATCCACTTCTTATCACACCCTCATTGTGCTGCTTTTCAAGTTGCAACCATCATTGTTGAGAGAAGTGTTTTGTTTATTATAATTTTTCTTCGTGAGTGTTTTGGCAACAATGTCATTTGTGTGTATTTTTGTACATAGCAGGCCTACACATAACAGGCTAATAAACCAGCAACAGTTTCATTATTTTTTCAGCCAAAGCCACGGTGTTATGGGTGAGCTGATTTACATAGCGATATTTTTCACCAAGCTGTTGCCATGTTTTTTTTTTCTATTCATTTCACTGAAATTTTCCGTTACTCATTACCACAACATTGTAAAATCAATTACATGTATGTTATAATATACACCTATTTATTGATCAAGTTTTTTTTTTGCTTCAACAGACACTAGATGTGTTTTTTCTAATTGTCAACTCTGTTTTGCGGTTCTTTCGCCAACAATGCATTCCGATCCGGTGGACATCTTTCTTTGTAATAAATCTGGTGAGGTCAAATGGTCCAAGAGTTATTAACTCCAAAAGCTATCTATCTGTTCCAGTTATTGTTGAAGTTATCTGCTCTCCTTTCATTCAAGTACAATGGGCAGACAACTCCATAACTACTTCCAAAATGGATTTCGTTTGCACAAAACTGGAAATATTTTGAGTTGCAATAATATAGGTGGAGCTCATGGCTTACAAGCACCGTAAAAACATTTTAAGTACACAGCAAAGAAATCACAGAATTGTTTGAACTTTGAATACTGCATTTCAGAAACATTACAAACACTTGGTTAGCTAAATAAAACAACAATTTGTGCAAAAGTTATTGTTTAAAAAGCACCACCTCCATGTCATCTCCCAAGAGGCAGGTGCAACATGACGTCGTTATCCGTTATTTATGGTGGCGTTCCCCAGTTGCAGCAGGCGGCCATTCCATTAGTTGCCGGCGTTTCATTGGGAGACAACTCTTCAACCATTTTACTAACAAATTTGACACTAGGCCTATACCACACAACACAAGCTAATAAACCGGCAACAGTTTCAGTCTTCTTTCACCAAAGTCATGGTATGCTGGGTGAGCTGAGTTACCTGCAGGGTGATCTATCGGTAGGTTAAATGGGTGGCTGATATGATGAGTCTTTTCCATATTTGTTGTTGTCTCATCCATCTTTTTTGTTGTCTCATCCATCTTTGTTACTGTCTAAATCAGCATCTGTCTACCATCTTTGTCTCTACTGCCTTTGTCTGTCTACCTTCCTTCCGTGCTCTTCTTTTTTTTTCTAGACCTTTCTCATCTCTACCTTCTTCCATCTCTCTTTCTTTACTATCCTTGTCAACCATGAAGTGCTACTCATTCGCTGCTGTTCATCAGCACATTACTTTCAGTAGTCCACTGCGTCCTCTATGCTATTGCAATGGTGACCGTCATAACATCATTTTGTGGTGGCTTTCTCAACTGTCGAAGATTACTAGTGTAAGCGATTCCACAATTGAATGCATTCTCATTCGCTTTACATTTAGTTTGACGCTACACATACTGCAACAAAAAGCATGCAAAGTCTGAATAAAATTGTTTCTATTATGCAAAACGCCCAAGTTATCAGCAGTTTAAAAGCATCAGTAAACAATTCTTCATCGGTATTTTGAAGTACAAACAAACATCACAAGATAAGTATAAAAAGATTGAACTACATATGCCTAGAGCTATTGACTGTAACGTTAACTGAAAAAGTTGGCTATCAAGTTTTACACGGTGTTTTTGTGGGGAAAAAATGGGTGTTTACAATTTTTCGTGACAGCAATAGACAAAAACACTCTCACTGTCCAAGTAAAACCCTCACCTTTTATCCTTGGCAGTGGTTGATCTGCTATCAATCCAGATGAAGAAAATGTAACTTGAAAGTTGAGGCGCCGGCAGTTCTTCATGCTCGTCTCCTAAAAGTACAATAGAACAGAGCAGTACCTGACAAATACAACAGTTTGTCCCATCACATAGAGACAGTGGTATGCTCATTGCAAGTCAAGGGACAGGTGGCTACATGACTGTGTCGATAAGAACTTTCTACAGAGCTGCCACAAAAACGCGCATTAAATATATCACACAAATAGAGTAACTGTGTAACTATGGTTGATATAAATTCAAAACTCCACCACCTGCACATTAGTGTTGGAAAAATGTCTCACAACTCCTTCTTTTGACTTACTCTCGATCTTTTTACTTTATCTGTCCCTCCATCTCTTTCTACCATCTCCATCGGGACACCACCTCTCTGCCATCTGTTACCTTTAAGTATTGGATTAGTTTGCTGCTTTTTAGTTTGATATGAAGTTGGCTGGCTCATCTGGTTGCACTCTTTCAACGCTTGGTCCACAAGAATCCCTTTGGTCTGTATCTAGTATAGAATGAAAGCTGGATAATTAAACCATTGAATGCCTAAAAAGATACAATCAACATAATTTAAATTGTTACAATTTAAGAGCCTGGAAACGTAATATGGAGGAGATTTGAATTAACTTAAACTTCTTGGGTCGAAATGTGCTCAACAAAGTTATCTGGAGTTGCCCCCTCACCAGTAAGGTGATTCCAGTAAGATGCAGTCAGCACTCACCAACACGCAATTTATGTTTTAAAAATATTCATTAAGTTACATAATTTTCATTGAAAAATTTTACAAAATTTTGGCTGGTTTGTATAGAAGAAGGGGTCTCTTAAATATCAGCATTGTGTAGAGACTTTTGTGATTGCTAAAATGAGATTGCAACAATTTTAAATCAATGGAGCTGTTTTTCTTGAGTCAGCAATTTTTTCATCTTAAGAATGCGAGCTATTATGCATACACTGGATTTCATGTGACAGTGTTTGTGATAAAAATCAAAAAAAATTGATGAAATATTTTTAACAAAATGATAATTTTCATGTGAAAAATTAGCATCAGCACAATTTCGTAATAATATCAGACAAAAAAAGACATTTCCGTAATTATTTTCTGGCATTGTTTTTTCACGACAAAAATAATAAATAAATCTGATATACTGGCTATCTTTCTAAGAAAACAACTAAAATGCACTCAATAGTAATACTTGAAATTTGTAAAAGTTAATTTTAAACTAAAAACTTAATAAGAAGGGTTAAAACTATTTGTTGGAGAGTACTATATAATAGCATAAAGGAACTGCCGCTAGGAGATTGCCCCTTCTACAACGTTGTCATAAACTTCCATAAACTTCTACAAACTCATTGCACTTGTGTTGCTGCAATTGAGTTTTTCCAATGCTTGATAAGAAAATAACTTCACACAAAGTGCATGTTGCAAAGCCTGTCCGAAGCCTTTTAAAGGTGGCAGGTAAGCAATTGACAGGCAATCCACTAGTCGGAGTTGCCATTTCTTTAAACGGCCTAGGACGCCTAAGTTGAAGAGGATTTGATTTAATTTAAACTTTTTGAGGTTGGCATGTGTTCAGAAAAATTACCTGGAGTTGTCCTCTCACCAGTAAGGCAATTCCTATAGACACAGTCAGCACTCGCCAAGACGCTATGTTTTTCCCAAGTAAGGCTTCCTAAGCATTGGCATTGTGCAGAGACTCTTTTGGTTGCAAAAAAGTGATATTGCAACGAAGTTTAATTTTTTTGGAGTTGTTTTTCTCAAGTCAGCAATTTGTTTTATCTTTGGTAAGTTCGCTTTAATGTATACACCGGCGTTCAGGTGATAATATTTGTGATCAAAATCAACAAAACTAATGAACATTTTTTATCCAAACAACTAGTGAAAAAATAACCAAACAATAACCTTTGTTTAATTTTATAATAATACTAGGTGAAAAAAAATTACAGAAATTGTATTTCCGGCGTTGTTTTTTTTTACTATAACAATAACGATTAAACCTGAAATACCGGTTATTCTTCAAAAAAAGAAAATTAGAAAGCACTAAACAATAATAATTCAGAATTTTAAAAAGTAGTTCTAAACTTAAAAAGTACCAAAAATGGTACAAACTACTTGCTGGAATTTACTATATAATATACTAATGCAGCTAGTCCCTTCTACCGTATGCGTTGTCATAGACCTCCATAGACCTATACATAGCTACTTCACTTTTGTTGCCGCAAGGAAGTTTTTTCATTAGTTTACAATGTTTCATGAGAAAACAACTCCACACACAAAGTGTGTCTTGAAAAGCCCGTCATCAGCCCTTTAATGTCAAAGAGAGTGTGCTAAAAAAAAGGCTCAACTCCAAAAATATAATTAATCATAAAATATTTCTCATCTTTTAACCTGTACATCTGAAAATCACTATTTGTCTACAATTTATATTGTCTAATTTGTTTCAAACAAATAATCAGATTTGAAAATAATTGCTGTTGTTACGACAGCAATGTCCCGTACAATAAAAATCTGGCAGTTTTTACAGCAAAAAATACATTGTAAATAATGATAATTTTAGTTTTTTGATATCATTTGAATGAAAAATCTTTGTTTTGCAGGTGCAAAAGTTCTCTAGTTTTGAGGTAATTGGCCATCTGATTTATCCCAAGAACGCCAGTGTGTACATAACAAGAGTATTCGCAATCTCTCTTCGCCAAACAAATTGCAATAAAAATAACCAGACCGGCAATAAATTTAATCAATAAATTATTTTGTTCGGAACTCGTGGGTCAACAAAAAGTAACTAAATGAATAAAGAAAATAATCAACGAGAATTTATTTATATTGTTCGTCGGTCGCAAATGAAACTGAACGCTAAATAAATTATAACGAGGGAAGTTGTTTCTTTTATTTTCATAGACCGGTTTTATATCTTTGAAAAATAATTCAAAATAATTGCAACCGTTCAAATTTTACTAAGTTGAATGGCAGCTTTACAAACGATTACAGTTAATAGTAGTTCAAATTTTATTATATTTTTGATTATTTTGAACACTGAGAGTTATCTTCTTTATGATTTGCTCGATAAACTATAACAGTTCATTGAATAATTATGATGTTTTAACTAATGGTTTGTTGCATACGCTCATATTGAATTACGAACGCCTGTTATTTTTTGTACTTTGTTCAACAAACATGTCGCCGGCACTTTCAATGGCCAACCTATCAATAGCAAAATTCACTGGCTGACTAAACGAAAAAGCCATCCAAAAAAACAGAAAATAATTGCAAACCTAATTTTCCATGCTCTTGAAAGTCTGTGTACAATGACTACTACTAGGATGCTCTCCGCTCCTTCTATCCAAACAAGCCAAATTTTTGCAGCTCTGCTTCATAGCCTTATATAAATTGCTGCTTATCAAGAAAAAAATTGCATAAAAGTCAGAATCAGTCATGCTGTAGATGGCACTAAAAAGAGCACAACTCCAAAAAAATTTATTTTATGTAGTTATCATCAGAAATAGATAAATCATGTAGGTTTAATTCAGCCTATGAGCAAGATTATCAATACTAAAACAGCTACCTTTGAATTTGAGGCCCGTTTTCTTTTCAGCTTGATATGTAGTTGACTCATCAGGTTGCGGGATTTCAGAGCTTGTTCCACAACAATCCCTTTGGTCTGGATCTAGTATAAAATAAAAGCTGGATAATTAAACTATTTAATGCCTAAAAAGCTACAATCAACATAATTTAAATTGTTACAATTTAAGAGCCTGGACACCTAATATGGAGGAGGTTTGAACTAACTTAAACTTCTTGGGTCAAAATGTGCTCAACAAAGTTATCTGGAGTTGCCCCCTCCCCAGTAAAGTAATTCCTAAAGATGCAGTCGGAACTCACCGACACGCGATTTTTGTTTTATAAAAACTCGACAACCTATAAGATTTTTATAAAAAATTTACAAAATTTTGGCTGGTTTGTATAGAAGAAGGGGCCTCCTAAATATTGGCATTGTGCAGAGACTTTTGTGATTGCAACCCTTTTAGAGCGGTTTTTTTCAAGTCGGCATTTTTTACTTCTTGGGAAAACTCGCTATTATGTATACACTGGCCTTCATGAAGCAGTGTTTGTGATCAAAATCGAAAAAAACTAATGAAATATTTTTTAAAAATGATAATTTTAATAAAATTTTGATAAAAGTATCATTAGTACAATTTCGTAATAAAATTAGACAAAAAAGACATTTCCATAATTATTTTTCGGGCATTGTTTTCCCACAACAACAATAGTAATTAAATCTGAAATACTGGCTATCTTTCTAAGCAAACAATTAAAATGCACTCAATAGTAATACTTGAAATTTGTAAAAGTTAATTTTAAACTAAAAACTTAATAAGAAGGGTTAAAACTATTTGTTGGAGAATACTATATAATATCATAAAGGAACTGCCGCTAGGAGATTGCCCCTTCTACAACGTTGTCATAAACTTCCATAAACTTCTACAAACTCATTGCAGTTGTGTTGCTGCAATTGAGTTTTCCCAATAGTTTCACAATGCTTGATAAGAAAATAACTTCACACAAAGTGCATGTTGCAAAGCCTGTCCGAAGCCTTTTAGAGGTGGCATGTCAGCAACCGACAGGCAATCCACTAGTTGGAGTTGCCATTTCTTTAAGGGGCCTAGGACGCTTAAGTTGAAGAGGATTTGATTTAATTTAAACTTTTTGAGGTTGAAATGTGTTGAGAAAAATTATCTGGAGTTGCCCTCTCACCAGTAAGGCAATTCCTATAGACATAGTCAGCACTCGCCAAGATGCAATCTTTTCCCGAAGACGCAACATGTTATACAGAGTTATAAGCGAGTTTTCAAAATTTTGGCTTGTTTGCATAGAAGTAGGGCCTCCTAAATATTGGCATTGTGCAGAGACTTTTGATTGCAAAAAATGAATGATATTGCTCAAAGTTTAATTTTTTTGGAGCTGTTTTTCTCGAGTCAGCAATTTGCTTTATCATTGTTAAGCTCGCTATTATGTATACACCTGTGTTAACGTGATACTGTTTGTGCTCAAAATCAAGAAAATTATTGAAATTTTTTTTAATCAAAATAACCATTTTAAAGTGAAAAATTCATCAAACAATAACTTTAATATAATTTTATAATAATACTAGTTGAAAACAAAAAACATCGCAGAAATTGTTGTTTCGACGTTTTCTTTTACAACAATAATAATTAAATCTGAAATACCATTTATTGAAATAAATTTTAAAAAGCACTAAATAATAATAATTAAGAATTCAAACTGAAAAAGTACCAAAAATGGTGCAACTACTTGCTGGAATATACTATATAATATACTAATGCAGATAGTCCCTTCTGTTGAACGCGTTGCCATAGACCACTACATAGCTATTGCACTTTTGTTGCCGCAAGTGAGTCTTCTCAATAGTTTAACAGTGCTTGATAAGAAAACAACTCTACACACAAAGTGTGTCTTGAAAAGCCCGTCCTAAACCCTTTAATGTCAAAGAGTGCGCTAGAAACTCTCAACCCAAATAATAAAAATAATCATAAAATATTTCTCATTTTTTAACCTGTACATCTGAAAATCATTATTTGTCTACAATTTATATTGTCTAATTTGGAAAAGTAACAAAAATAGTACAAACTACTTGCTGCAATATACTATATAATACATTAATGCAGATAGTCCGTTCTGTTGAACGCGTTGCCATAGACCTCTACATAGCTATTGCACTCTTGTTGCCGCAAGTGAGTTTTTTCAATAGTTTTAGAATGCTTGATAAGGAAACAACTTTACACACTAAGTGTGTATTGAAAAGCCCGTACTAAGCTCTTTAATGTCAGAGAGAGCGTGCTAAAAACTCTCAACCCAAATAATAAAAATAACCATAAAATACTTCCAATTTTTTTCCTGTCCATTTGAAAATCATTATTTGTCTACAATTTATATTGATAATTTGTTTCAATCACACAATGCGTGAATCATATTTGAAAATAATTGCTCTTGTTAAAGGGCCTATGATGCCTAATTTGAATAGGATATGATTTAATTTAAACTTTCTGAGGTTGAAATGTGTTCAGAACATTATCTGGAGTTGCCCTCTCACTAGTAAGACGATTCCTATAGACACAGTTCACACTTGCCGAGACGCCTTTTTTTCCCGAAGACGCGCCAAGTTATATAGAACTATAAAGCGAGTTTTCAAAAATTTGGCTTGTTCGTATAGAAATAGGGCGTTATAAATATTAGTTTTGTGCAGAGACTCTTTTGATTGCAAAAAAATGATATTGCAACAAAGTTTAATTTTTTTGGAGCTATTTTTCTCAAGTCAGCTATTTGTTTTATATTCGGTAAGCTCGCTATTATGTATACACTGGCATTTACGTGATAGTGTTTGTCATCAAAATCAAAAGAAATGATGAAATTTTTTTTAACAATTTAATAATTTCATGTGAAAAATTAATCAAACAATAATATTAGTATACTTTTATAATAGTACTAGGTGAAAAAAACATTGCCGAAATTGTATTTCCGGCTTTGTTTTTTTACAACAATGATAATAATTAAATCTGAAATACCGGCTATCTTTCCAAAAAAAAATTTCAAAAGCACTAAAGAATAATGATTAAGATTTTTAAAAAGTAGTTTGGAACTGAAAAAATAACAAAAATAGTACAAACTACTTGCTGTAATATACTATATAATACCATAATTCAGATAGTCCCTTCGGACGAACGCGTTGTAATAGACCTCCACATGATACCTATAGCTGTTTTGTTGCCGCAAGTGAGTTTTCTCAATAGTTTTACAATGCTTGATGAAAAATCAACTCTACACACAAAGTGCATCTTGAAAAGCCCGTCCTTTTATGGAAATCTGGCATGTTTTTCAGCACAAGTACATTGTAAATAATAATAATTTGATTGAAAAGTCTTTTTGTTTTGCAAGAGCAATGTTGCTCTATCTTTTTAGGTATTTGCATCTGATTTATCCCAAGAACACCATTGAGTACATAATAAGAGTATTAGCAACCTCTCTTTGCCGAATAGATTGCAATAAAAATAATCAGACCGGCAATAAATTTAACCAATAAATCGTTTTGTTCGGAACTCATGTGTCAACAAAAAGTAGCTCACTGAATAGAGAAAATAATCAACAAGAATTTGTTCATATTGTTCGTCGGGAGCAAATGAAACCAAACATTAAATACATAATAACGAGCAAGTTTAATTCTTTCATTTTTATAAACCGGTTTTAAATCTTTAAAAAATAAGTTCTAAATAATTGCAACTATTCAAACTTTACTAAATTACAGGTCAGCTTTAAAAACTATTCCAGTTTGTAGTAGTTCAAATTTTATTATATTTTTGTTTTTTGATTGTTTTGAAAACTGGGAGTTATCTTCTTTATTATTTGTTTGGTAAACTATAACAGCTCATTGAATAATTATGATGTTCTAAACTGATGGTTCGATGCATACGCTCATATTGAATTACGAACGCCTACTATTTTTGTACTTCGTTCAACAAACAGGTCGCGAATACTTTCAATGGCCGGCCTATCAATAATAAATTCACTGGCTGACTAAACTGAAAAACCATCCACAAAATCAGAAAATAATTGCAAACCTATTTTTCCTTGCTCTTGAAAGTCTGTGCACAATGACTATAATTACTAGGATGCTCTCCGCTACTTCTATTCAAACAAGCCAAACTTTTGCAGCTCTGCTTTATAGCCTTATATAAATTAATGCTCATCAAGAGAAGAATTGCGTAAAAGTCAGCATTCATACTCATGCTGTAGATGGAACTACCAAGAGCACAACTCCAAAAAAAAATTTTTCCATGCAAAACTCACCAAAAGTAGGCTGAATCAAACCTACATAATTTATCTATGAGTAAGATTATCAATACTAAAACGCCTACCTTTGGATTTGACGCTCGTTTTCTTTTCTCAGCTTGATATGTATTTGACTCATCCGGTTGTGAGATTTCAGAACTTGGTCCACAAGAATCCCCTTGGTCTGTGTCTAGTATAAAATAATAACTTAACAATCACCACTGCATCCAACTAAGAACTGCATCAGAGAAAATTCCCAAAATAAAAACTTGTGCATCATTTGTTGCACTCAGGAAGAGTTCAGCTGGCCGATCTGCAGCGGAAACAGGACCCCACTAAAAAAAATAACGACTTTGACAATATTTGGATATTTGACTGACTGTACCATAGACATGGTATATATGGACTGGTACAGGGAGGGAGACTTTGTCCCAGCGATGAAATCATAACTGAGCACAACAATAAAGCCGCATGATTCAAACTGCAGTTGTTGCGATAATGCCAGATGTCTAAATGCCACTGTTGATAAAGCAATATCAAATTCAATATTCAATTCAAATATCGATTCAACGATGAATCTTCCAAAGTTTTGCTGTTTTCTGTAAAAACATATATTCCTTTGCTCTGTTTTCCATTTTCCATAAAAAAGCTTAATAAATGTTGTTAGTCGATTTCCTATTACTACATAATATTAAATTATTCATTTATCATTATTGTTTAATAATTTGATATTACCAACACATGATGATTATTATCAATTGTAGTTTATAATTACATACAGTTTTCGAACTTGCCAACCTAAAGTGAGGGGTCAAGAGTGATGCTTCGAACTAAGGGGAAAAGAGTGGGTGAAATCAAGCCAAATGAGAAAGATGTGTTACTGAAGCGATTTTCAATAAAATGCTGGAAAATAAAATCTGATACCGTGTTAGTTGCAGAAACATCAAGTAATGAAATGAACAAAGGGATATAATGGAGGAAAGGCAGGAAACGATGAATTGAGTATGTAGGGCAAGAGATGGTGGATGGAGAGCAGGATGTCGTAGATGCAGAGAAGGGGAAGGTGGACGGAAAGCAAGATCTGATGATCAAGAGCATGGATGGTAGATGAAGAGCAAGGGACTATGGATGGGGAGCAGGAGATGGTAGACAGGGTTGAAAAAGATCATGGTTTTTAATGAAAAAAATGAAATAAAATTTATAACGGTTTTTATGGTGTAAATTGTTTGAGAGTAGTCCATGCAGTCTACAAAAAGACATGATGATCTACTGAATAGTTAAAGGAATGGTTGTCGATATGTAATCAGGTTGTTTAAAACAATATTCAACGTTTACCTCCAAACAAGACAGCTGCGTGGTATGTACAACATGGTATTGTTATCTAAATAAATGACTGATTGTATAATAAAACCAGATAACTAAAACTTCAACAACGAAATGGCATTACTGTAGCCGGAGACAAGATCATTGGTATTCTTTTTTAGTATTACGCATTGGAGAGGAAATAAATAACTATGTATTGTTTTTTTTAGCGCCAAGTCGATTTCACAGTTTAGAGTGTACCATCCCAAATGTGAAGTTACATTAATTATATATACATGTGGCGCGTAATTTTTCAATAAAAAAAAAATAATCTCTGTCATAGTGAATACCTGAAACTGAGCTGAAAAATTGGATTTATAATTTTAGATTTTTAGAATAATCAAGAAAATGAGACCGTGGTATGAATGAATGCTGTGAAGCAGATAACCTACCAGTTTAGCTTTGGAAGAATGGAAACATTTGATGAATAAAAAAAACATAAAAACCAATATAACCTCAGAAAGTTGGCTAGTTTAAACCGAGCCAACTCTGGTGGATGGACAGTAGGAGATGATAGATGAATAGCAGTGGATTGTGGATGGAGAACAGGAGATGATGGATGGAGAGTATGAGATAGCGAGTGGAGAGCAGGTGGAGGTAGATGGAGATGAGGACCTGGTGAATGGAGAGCAACATATAGTGAATGTAGAGTGTATGTGGTGGATACAGAGCAAGAGATGATGGACAAAGACCAGGAGATGATGTATGGAGAGTGGGATATGTTAATTAATAAATTTAATAGCTATTTAATAAATAATTATAACTTAATAATAATAAATATAACATAATAATAATTATAACATAATAATAACTATAACATAATAATAATAATAATTATAACATAATAATAATAATTATAACATAATAATAATAACAATAACAACAACAATGACACTGATAATAATAATAAGGATAACATATCCACAATCCGCAATAATAATAATAACAATAATAATAATAATAACAAATATTTATTTTTTTGATGAGCATCATCATGATGAATGAATGATGATGTTGAAATTTTTGATTTATATAATTATAAATAATAAAAATTTTGAAAAGTCTTTCAGCAATCAAATCATTATTATATCATATTATAATAATTAATAATAATGATTATCATTATAATTATAATTAATTATAATAAATAATAGTAATTTATTTGATTGTTTGCTAATTATTATTATTATTTCAATTATACCACGCACTGCTGCTGTGACTACTACTAGATTATTATTAAATAAAAAATTATTATTATTTGACTACTACTAATAATATATATAATAAGAATAATATTAATAAAACATAACTGGAAGTACCAATGACATGAAATCCTCTAGCTTATTTCAGAGACCAGGAACATTTGAGTGCCAACAACATAGTAAAAGAGGTATAGTAGTACAACTATCTATGGCACCAAAATGATAATGCGATGTTATTACTGCCTTTTCCATTTAGCCTAGGGTCTATACTCTGTACCATCCTAAAGTTCTATGCATTGCACTCATAGGTCCATCATTGCACCGAATCACAACGGTTAAAGTGTGTATAATAGTTTGCGTTGAAAACTAGGAACTTCGGCAAAGTATTTTGACATTGACCCGTTGAGTTGACTCCATGGAGTTATCCCCCCCCCTCATATCAGGGGGAGATAATTCTATGGTTGACTCCCACCGACATTGGGAACAAGTGGAATTGCCACTGCTTTATTATTTTGGATGGCGAGATCGTCATCACCTCTTCTCCCTACAGGGTATGTAAGTAGTACAACAAGAGGTTTGAACTCTACTGTAGAGGGAGCGTTTGCTGTTGTGAGTATGTCAGGCTGTTGTTGTAAACTTGGTGAATGGAAGAATTATAATAAATAATTTATATAATAATTAAAATAATAATAATATACTACATGTATAATTATAATAATATAATTATATTAATAATAATAAGTATATTGGTTGTTGTTGCTACCTTTTTTTCTTATAACAGCAGACAGTAGGTAGTATTATTTTGGTTCATAGTTATTCTTCAAATGTTATTGGTTATTTGATATGTATCTATGATAATGATATCACTTCTTTTTATAGCAATAATAATGATAATCATAACCAATATTATGATACACTGACTCGATTTTTGAGCTATAGATTAGAGGGCAAGCAAGATGTCGACTGTATGTTGTATCTACTACTACTTTATATTATATATATACTATTCTATATCTGTTACTAGTAATGTACATATATCTGTGATGTCTAGTACTGGTAAAATATATGTTTTTCCTATGCTTGTAATGTCTCTGTTACACCTACTACTAGTAGTATAGATGTTATAGCTACTACTAGTAACATATGTTAAATCTGCTACTGAAAATGTACATGCATATCTACAACCAGTGGTATATATGTTATGTCTACCACTAGTAACGTGTATGCTATACACAATACTAGTAGTACATCTGTGATCTCTACCACTAGTATTATTTATTCTATCTCTATTACTAGTAGTACATAAGTTATATTTACTACTAGTAGTCTGTATGCTAGATCTACCACTAGTAATGTATATGTTATTTTTACTACCAGTAGTGTATATGCTATATCTACTGCTCATAGTGTACATGTTATATTTATTAATGGAACATTATCTGGTATATCTACAATAAGTAGTATACACGATATATCTGGTTCTAATAGTGCATATGTTATATATGCTACTAGTGTTGTATATGCTATATCTACTACTAGTATCATATATTTTATGTTGATTCCCAGTTTAGTGTAGTGAATATGCTGTGTGTACTACTAGTAATACATCTGCCACATCTACTACTAGTCGTATATAAGTTATATCTACTTCTCATCCTAAATACGTTATATCTACTACTAGTAGTATGAATGTTGTATCTATTATTAATAGTGTGAAACTTATATCTACTACTAGTAGTATGAATGTCATATCTGCTACTTGTAGTGTATATGCTATATATACTACGAGTAACATATCTATGCTACGTTTAGTACTGGTAGTGTATATGTTATATCTACTTCCACAATGTATATTCTATATCTGGTATGTGTAGTACATCGGTGACCTCTACTACAAGTAGTACATCGGCTATATCTACCACTATTAGTGTATCTGTTACATCTACCACCAAAAATTTGTCTGTTTTAGCTACGTCTAGCAGTTAATCGGTAACAAGTAGATTTTTATTCACCTAGTGATAATACTTTTATATTACTATATGGAACTAGCGCCTTTGCCGATGTTTCAAATTTTACATCACGCATATCTTTCTTGCAAAATGAAAACCATAAGGTAGTAGCAATCTTGATAGTCAACATATTTCTTACCTTTTAGTTTTACGACCACTCGTAAAATGTTCATAATACTCAAATTTGGTTCCTCATTTCCGTTTGTGATATCTGGTAAAAAAAGTTACAGAATTGTCGTATATGAAATGGATGACATATGAAACATGGAAAATGTGCTTCACACACCCAAGAGACAGTTTGTATTTTGATTGGTAAGGGTGGGGATTGATGCCCTCTTTTTCATGCTCAATGAGACAATGACTTCCCACCCAGAGTATGTCTCACAAAGCCTGCTCTAAGCTTTTTAAAAAGGTACTTCACATCTCAGCTAAATAAAAGGAAAAAGACTGTTTTATAAAGCGGCAAATGCATAACATTCAAGTACTTTTGCACTTGTTTATTATCCGCTCTCGTAAATAATTGAGATGTTTCACTCACCTTTGCTTAGGGTTTTCTCAGTTTCAATAAATGCTTTGCCACAAAGATTTCATGATTCTGCCTATCTCACATCGCCTGAAAGAAGCAATTACTAGTCTTATTTAGAACAATTATAGTTTCAAAAATTCTGTTGTCAATCAATTTTAAGCAAGGCTGAAACGAATCTATACAATAATACATGCATACAGACTTGAAATGAGTGTAGGCACCTAGAATTAATGCTGATCAACCTGAAATGAATGTCTAAAGTAGTTGATAAAAAATGTCTCAAAGTTTCTCTTGAGAGTGCCGGCATTTAGTGAACATAAACACCGGTTGGAGATTTGGTCCAGGAGTTGTCTGCTTTCATTAGAAAACAGGTATTGCTAATTCCTGGAACCTTGTTTATCGGAATAACCATTGAATCCCTAATCAGTTCTAGTGACCTGTACCCTGTTGTATTAGTGTCTCATTGGAAAACATTTAAGTGTGAATTTTTCCCATAGTGCTAAGCTCTGGTGATACTGCAGTACTGTAACTACTATAAAACTGACTTGACATAATATGCTACTCCTAACATACCAAGTGTGACCAACTCATGGATTATAGGTATGTCCATCTTGAGGCACGTCATCCGATCGTTCTCCAGCTTCAGCGCAGTTTTCTTGAAATCTGTAGTCCTTTAAATAGTAACAAATTATTTTTGGACACTCATTTGTCGTTGTTATTTTGATGACATTTACAATGCATTACATAGCCCAGTATTTTTTGGACCGCTCACTGTTATCAGGCTATGGTTTGCTTGAAATATTATTGTCAATGACAAGCTTTGGCTAGTAAATGTCAATTTAACAAGTAGCGACAGGAGAAAATTGTTTTTCAAGTAAGCACTGTTGTAAAAAATGTTTTATGAAGACCCTTGCATTTGATTAGAGCTTAAGTTGTTTTACGCTATACCTGCTCATAAGGTTTTGTGAAGCAAAATCTAAAACACACACTAAAGCTACGTTCACACTAAGCAATTCTCGGCCGAGTGGAAGGAGCAAAAAATAGGCTCGCAAGTGTGAGCAGTGAAATCTTCAAGATTTTAAATCGGTGGGCGATTTTTTTTCATCGGCAGTGATGGTTCTCTGTACGATTATCGGCCTGTCTAGCCAATCAACATCCACATCACAGCTTTTCAATTTAATGCTTTTCAAGAAACTTGCAGCTGCTTGATAATTATTATTTACCCAATTTTAGAGTATTTTTTAATATTTCCCTGATCAACTGCAAGTCTTGTTTACTAGTAGAATAATAAGGTGGGTATACTAACTATTATCAAAATAAATTGAAAACAAGTACCAGCGCCATGATATTGAAAAATAAGATAAATTTTTACTAATTTTAGGAACCATTTCACAAAAGATAAAAAAGATCACTGTAGTTCACTGTTTGTTTTTTTGCAGAATGGTACAGTTGTTTTTATCCAAAATTATGTGATTTTAATGGAAGCATTTAATGATAGAAGTTGATGTGAGTTGAGTAACATTGTGTGGTTGTGTTTTTAAGTTTTTTGCTGTTCCATCAATTGTGCAAATCAAAATTAGGTGAATATTAGAAATGATAAATTAGAATCAAAGCAGGGTGGTTTGGTCAAACAGCAAAAAGGGAAATATTGCAGTTTAACTTTTGTCGACAAACATTTTTGTTTGGATTTTTTGTTACGGTAAACTCTCACTTTGGTCGTCTGCATAAAGTAAAGTTTTTATAACTGATTTAGGGCATTGTTTTATCACAGAAGAAATTGTGTTGATTTGTAAATCTGCAAACTAAGCTGCTTACCGCATTAAAAATCTCAAATTTATGACAAGAAAAAAACTAACATTTTCTGACAAGAAACTTCCACTATTCACACATTAGTTAAAGTACAGATAGTGCCAATGACTGTTTGCATACCTGTAATTTTCTGTGATAGCATGTATTTTAGCTCATCGCCCTTCTCATTAAACTTCTCTTCTCATCAGCTCTTCCAGCGAGTCATCTTTCTACCATACAAATTAAAGAAAACCCGATTGATTTATTTACAGAAATTTGATTATCGTCTCAACAGCAACCAATCAATTGTTTCCCTTCTAAATGACAATTTAGTCACTCTCTGAACCTAATCCTGATGCTCAAAGTGGTGCTAAACCTTTTGCAAGCAAGTTTCAACTTTTTGATTTGCGTTAGCTAATCAGGTGATGGCCAGTCTTATTTGGAAATATTTCAAGTTTCAACGACAATCATACTATGAAAATTTGTTGGATCAGATGAGATATACCTAATACAATGTTTTGGTTTGGAATTGCACTTTCTATTTTAGGTTTTGAAGAAAATTTTGGATTTTGTAAAGAAAGTTTCTTAATGGGTTGGCAGTAAAATTATTATGCATTTATGAATTTTTCAAAATGATTTATTAGTCAAAAGAAATCTTCAGATAGTACAATCGGAATCAATGAAATTGATATTGAAACTTTTATTTCAAATTTATCGTTCCCATCAATGATAAAAAAATGCTGGTATATTTCAAGCAATAAAGGCATGGTATTAAAGCAGTCTTATGATATAAAGTCATTGGCAACTTATTGGATCATTTTGAAGGGCCTAGGATGCCTAATTTTAATAGGATTTGAGTTAATTTGAACTTTTTGAGGTTGAAATGTGTTCAGAAAAAATATCTGGTGTTGCACTCTCACCAGTAAGACGATTCCTATAGACACAGTCAGCACTACCCAAGACTCAATTTTTTCCCGAAGACGCAACAAGTTATATACAGCTATAAATTCTGGCTTGTTTGCATAGAAGTAGGGCCCCCTAAACATTGGCATTGTGCAGAGACTCTTTTGATTGCAAAAGAATTATGTTGTAACAAATTTTAACTTTTTTTGGAGGTGATTTTCTCTTGTCAGCAAATTGCTTTATCTTTGTAGTCTCGCTATTATGTATACACCAGCGTTCACCTGATAGTGTTTGTGATCAAGATCGGAAGAATTAATTACAATTTTCAAGTGAAAAGTTAATCAACCAATACCATTAGTATAATTTTACAATAATTCCAGGTGAATAGAAACATTGCCGAAATTGTATTTCTAACGTTGTTTTTTACAGCAACGATAATAATTAAACCTTCCAAAAAAAAACCCAAATAATAATAGTTAAGTTTTTTAGACTGAAAAGTAACAAAAATGGTACAAACTATTTGCTGGAATATACTATATAATATCGTAATCCAGATAGTCTCTTTTGTCGAACGCGTTGTGATAGACCACCATAGACCTCTACCTAGCTATTGCATCTTGTTGCCGCAAGTGAGTTTTCTCAAAAGTTTTACAATGCTTGATAGAAAACAACTCTTCACACAAAGTGAGTCTTGAAAAGCCCGTTTTAAGCCCTTCAAAGCAAACTTCTGTAAAATTGTAAGATTTTTATAGAATGAAGCAAAGCGAGATAAAGATCAATATTTTTTGTGGCTTTTTGTATGAAAACCTGTCACTGTGTCATGGTCCAATAAATTTTCATGATTTTCAAAGGTTGAGTTTTAAATAAGTTTCTCCTTGTTTCAATTAAAATTTGAGAAAAAGTTAATCCCTGCATGAGGTGTTGCATGAAACATACCTTCATTCGGCTGACATTGTAAGATAAATTGTAGCTTTTGCGAAAATGCGCTACCCGGTCATCAATAATCAGAAAATTTGGCATAAGAAAGACCTTTTCCTCATCAGGCAAGTGCTCAGCTCTTGCACCACATTGGCAGGGGAGGAAACTGCTTGGTCTTGCCAGACCTGCCTCAAATTCTCTTGCTGGTAAATCTCCTGAATTGTTTGAGATAGAGCATTTATTACACATCTTGATTAAAGTGCCATACTCTATCAAACAAATCCATAGCAATGAAATGCTTCATGTTTTGAAGGTGACTTTTGTGGTAAGCAGTTCCTTCACAAATATTAATTTCGGTAAACAGAATTCAAAATGTTTATCTAAGTCTGTGAGGCTAGAAAGATATCTGTGAGCGACGCTTTCACTATAATAATATATCACATTTTAATAGGTAATTTTATTATTTGTAAAAACTCTACATGTTCAAATTAAACAATAAAAACGTTAATAATTTTCATTTAGTGATTTTCCCCATCTGTGTTGGTAAAATAGCACGTATTTCAGATTTTATTATCATTCAGTGTAGTCGAAAAACCACAGCTAGAAATATAGTTTTGACAACACTTATCTATCACAAGTTATTATAGAAGCATATAAACCTACAAGCCTGTTTTAAAGCATTCCCGTAAATGCCATACCAAAAGGCACCGGAAGCATCAAAATAAAAACCTGTATATTGATTTCTACCTCTTATATCAGGAGCCATCATCAAAATTACTACTTTAAACTCAAGCCCGTTGTTTAATAAACATTGACTACTTTTTGGGTTACAAATAGTTGTTTAGCAACAAACTATTTTTCATCAGGATGTCGTGTTATTTCTGAAATTGAGAGACGCCGTGGTTTGCACTTGGTTAAAAAGTATTATTTTGCACAGAGCACAATTGTTATTGATAATTTTTTGTCTCCAAATATATTTTCAGCGTTTTTTGTAAACCAGTTGATCGAACCAATCCGTCAAAAAACTTTTTTCTGGTTTCCCACCTATGTTTAAATGGACCAACACACATTGAACAATGATCCCGTTTTCATTGTCAGAAAATTATTGTTTTAGTTTGAATCACATATTAACAACAAATAGACACTCCAAAAAGTAGTTTTTTTCTAAATATGATAAGTAGAAAACTAAAATATACCTATCAAAGATTTGGAATTACTCAAAACCATAATAAACAACAGCTCAGAAGCTCTTCCACCTACCTGTGTACAGTCGTAGTTGGTTGTGATATTCTCTGCCATTGCAGATAATTGGCATTGCGGCTGTTTGTAGCTCAATAGCCCGAGCCTCCACTTATGCCAACTGGTGGACCGTCCAATCATATGCAAGTACGGTCTCTCAACGATGCTTTGTACATCAATACTAAAAGAAAGACAACTGAGTTACGGATAAGCATACGCCAACTGTCCACGACAGAGTCAATGTGTTAACCTAGATGTAGAGAAGTAAGTTTCCTGTTTGTTAATATAAGACTAATGGCAGTTGGCAACAAAACATGAAGTATGTCAGAGCCAGGAAAACTAACCAACGACCAAAACATAGTTACTCCTGACATTTAGGAGTGCTCAGCCCTACATGTCACTTTGGTCATCAAATATTCAAATCAAAGTAATCTTGGCAAGTGTCACACAGCTGATTGTTGAAAAACCAAACAGTCATTACATAATAAGAGTGGGAGCATATGTCAGAATGATCATGTCAGCACACAAAGTGGTGGATGGTTTCTAACTGTTAAACTTGTTCTCTGAGCAGGTGTTGAAAATCATCTACTTTTGTGGGCACTACACCAAGATAGGGTAAAAATAGACAACTGTGTTACTTTATCCCACATTAATTAATTTATTATTTAGTTATTATTAATTTATCCCAAAGTGCCACATTCTGGGACTTTATAATCAAGCAGTTTTAATTTTATAATGTCCATGATTTTTATTCAAAAAAAATTCCGTCCAAAAGTAATTAACGCAAATCCTAATCTTTCTTAGGTCTGTACCTTGGCTTTTCTCTGGAATAGCTCTGCATTGCTCAACCGTAAGAACTACACTCTTGGAGTCTCTCATGATTCTTTTTATCTATCCAATGACTCGATATTGTGCTCTCGGATGTTTTGTAGACTCACCACCCTGCCATAGCTTCACTTTCCGTTTGTAGCAGCTCCTCTGCGAAGCTCTTTAGTAATTAGGCATATAGCCCTGCCAATGTTGACCTCTCCACTCGCTATCTGTCTGTTTCTTTCTACCACTGTAAAATTCATCAGCGTTTGTGAGACTATTGTATTAACCTGGTATTCACAGCTGACTAACATACAGTTTTTACTTGGTTAATAGTTTAAAAACAAACCATAGTAATCCGTTCTGTCATTTCAATGTTTTAATGCAAGCACTCATATTCCATGCTACCTGTTGTGAACATGTTAACATGACTTTTGATCACTGAAACTTACTTTAATATTCTAAATACTAGCTCAAAAATAAAACTGTCTAAAAGTGCACAAGCATTGGCAGATGCCATTAATGTAATATACCTTAGAGTCATTGTTGATGTTGCCACCGGTAGTTCTTCAGAGTCCACAAATTCGTGTCAAATGCCTCCAATTGAGATTAGATGATTTTTCAAAGTCCTTTGCACCATCACGGAGCTTTGTGACTTTCCTCTCCAGCTCATTTTTTAAGCGATCATTATTTATCTCGTAGCTGGCTAAACTACCGACATGTGACCGGATTTGACTTGGTCCGTGTTGGCTGTACCGTCTTATTCTTCTTCTATTCCATTCTCTGATAGAATATCTCCCACTATAAAAAGCACATGTCATATTTCAGACAAAGACGTTTTTGTGCCATTTGGTCTCTTTGAATGATTTTTGGCCTTATTTTCGGAGGCACTTGAGGCATTTGATGCATAATTTGTACAAAATGGGTTTTATTCTGTTAGATAAGTTATCACTAATTAATTTTTAATAAAGAGTTTGGTGTAGCTATTCTTGAAAAAAAACATTTGTGCCACGACTATCAATTGAGTTAAGTTTAAAAATGAAATCATTGCAACGTAACAAGAATCAATCTTTCACTGGTTTGTTAAATAACTCATTCCTTATTAGCAACGGGACAAAGATGATTTCATACAGTCTGAAATGCTCTAATTTTAATTTTTTACGTAAGCAAAAACTAACCTGTCCAATACCAGTTCTCTGCCTTTGTAACGAAGTTTCTTCCATAGCTCTTTCTCCACTTTCATTCGAGGATAGTGTTCAACTTGTTCTCTATTATATACTTTCAACTCATTTTCTGAGTTGAAAGTAACAACTTGCAAACCCACAGTAAATGTTAGCAAATTTAGGCATATTGAGTACTAAATAATCTAGGTTAAGTAGTGATGAAGTAGCAAAGTTTGCTGACAAACTCACGAGCTGCCAGTCACAGTTTAGTAACCAATGAAAGTTGCACCATAGCCCCTTTGTTCACACACCAATGCAGGATTGCTCGTTATGTAATACATCACCACAAGTTTGTTGGATTTGGTTGCTGCTCACAAGCCAGTTATTGTCATGTTTCACTGATTCTGGCTTGCCAATTTAACACCATTTCCTCCATACAACTTTAATACCACGACAACAAAGGCAATGCTAAAGTGTGACTTGGGTTCACAAACGTAGTCCTCTGTTGGAAATCTTTGTTTTCTCTGAAGTGTATTAAATCATAAAACACTGAAATTTCCTGATTTTTCCAGCAAAATTGCATATTATTCTACGGAAACTATACATGGTAGCAAAGATCATACATTTAAACCAAATCAATTGACTTTATATCTCAAACCCGTCAAAAATACATACTGTATTAATTGTTGCATTACATTCCTTGCTTATACATAACAGCAGCGCATTCATTGCTGTTTTCTATGGAACTCAAAGGAATGCACTAGTAATCATCAAAGTTGGGCAAAAAGTTTACATTTTTCTTGCCAGACAGATAAAACAGAATTGTAATATGTTTTGTCGTTTGTTGTCAAAGATATTCAATAAATTCGAATGCATGTATTCGGCCAACATGTTATTAGGTTATACTTCACTTTTATAACTTAAACTAATTTTGAACAGTTTCACTTGTTAGCTAGTTCACTTGTTAGCTAGTTAGCTGTTAATCCTCTAGCTTGTGAAATGGCAGTTTAGCATATTGGTCTTTGTTCTCAGAAGAGCGAACTTGTTATAGATTACATAACTAGCTGCTTTAGCTTTAGCTGCTTTAGCGAACGGCCTGCTAATTGATCATCAACATGCGAAACTTCCAAACAAACTTGTTTTGCAATTTGTTCTGCTCAAACATTTGCTTATAAATAAGCGTTGGGGCAAGCAAAGTTTCACAAACTGGTTTGTTTTTTCCACTTTATCATTTTGTCTCCTTTGCTAAATGCGTATTTGTTATTTGCTTGCACAGCCACCTTGAGTTTTCTGTGGGAGCAACACCATGCTATCACCCATCAGTTTAGTTAAACTTGGCAATTGATAAATGAGACAATGAAGCTGGCTGTATGATAAAGCCTGGTTCACATATCGTAAGTTATCAGAAGTGATCGCAGATCAGCGTATGATGATCTGCGATCCATGTTCACATAAACTTGGCACAAATTAAGATCTCAAGAAGTATAATCACTCTCTTGTCTGAAAGGTTATAAAATGCTGAAGCCCGCTGTCACTGACCAATGATTATTTATACTAAATGCATTTTCGTTGTTCAACAACCAATGTATTTATTGCATTTAATTTCATTGTAATGTGAGTCAACTCATATGATAATGAATTTTTGTTTTATGTTTTTCAATTCAGTTTATGACAAATTATTATTAAAATGGCACATTCTTTTTACCATTTTCCTAACATATATGTATACAAGGTAAAGATTGTACACATTTAAAACGACTGGGTGTTATCACTATTCGGGAGTGTTGTTATTGTTCAGAGCGCCTAAAGTTGAAGCACAGCTTTAATCCCTTCCCCCTTTTGTTCCCAGTAAAGCAGTGAGTCATAACACTAATGTTAACCACTGTACTGGCTCCTACAGTGTTAACACAGCAAAAGTGGCTGATTTTAGATGTTTAATGGAGAAACAGCAAAGTGATGAATTGTAGGAATAGTAAATTGAATATTACATACAAAAGTACTTTCAACAGTTCCTCTGTGAATGCTGGCATTAGCAAAGGTTTACTAAAGCCTCATATGAACAAGACTTATAACAATTCAGTAACGCAACCCTATGGTGCTCTGAAACTCTCACTCCGCACTCCTGAAGTCAATTTGACCAGTCTCATTTTTATAAGAGGTTTAATCACAGCTATTCACAAACCATTAAAATAATAAGATCTCTAAATTCAGAATTAAAAATCTATGATATATATGTGTATATATATGTGTATATAATTTTTATGAAAATGAAACTTGCTGGAATGCTTATGATGATAATTTTCTCTTAGTTCATTTAGAGACAAGTATTAGTGTACGGTAGCAATAGCATTTGCAATATGAACATAATAACTAATTATCCCATTTCTTTAGGCTTCCAATCACAAAAGAACTGACTTGCTCTTCTTCACTCAGCATCAAATCAGCAGTTGATACGTGAATGAAAAGTAATGAAGGCTGGAAGTATAACCTTGTGAGCCGTATAGTCCTTTATAAGTGATGATATGTTCGTATGTAATAGAAATATAAACCAGGAGAAATGAATAGCTGCTTGAAGGTGCTGCACAAAAATGTATTGTGGCAATCCATGCAAAGGAGTCCACCAGCCCTAAAGTATGCATTGCACTGCACATAAGTATTTGAGCTTCATACTAAGCTCTGTAATAGCCGATTAAATTATTTTTCTTTGTTGCATGGTTAAGGAAAAAACATGATACCTTAACATCTATGGGTACTTATAGTGGATATAGATTTTTGAAAACGAAATAATCACACCGTTGAATTTTCAGCCTTTTCTCCCACCCGCCCATAAAACATTCAAATATATAGTGCATCATCAATAACGATTCATGAGCACACACTTAAAAGTGTATGTAATTGATCAACACAGGATTGACAGCAAATAATTTTGTACTCTATTTCTTGAAAATTAATAATTGAGCCAAATAATGTTGCTGCTCTGCTTTACTACACGCTGGTGAGTATCAATGACAAATTATATTTTTATTCCCATTATAGCAATTGAATCTATCAATCTTGCTGCTATTTACTGTACAACAGGCTCATACTAATGTGTCTATATGATAATAATTGTGTACCACTACGACATTCTTGATAAAAACCTGTGTGTTTTGCTTAAATCAATTGACGAATTGATTTGTTTGCTTTTCCATTTTGTATTTACTGAATGTACTGAGAGCCTTTGCGGGTACTTGCATGCTCAACTGTGACCATCAGAAATTTATTTTTTGAAAAACTATGAAAACAATTTTTATTTGGTTGCAGAATGACTTACAAAGTGCACTACTTACCATCACTTTGTTTAATTGGTTTCGTCAAGCAGTAAAATATAAAACCATCTAGTCAAAGCCCTATCGGTTTTTAGTTCTAAAAAATCTTGGTGTTCAAAGCGAAGCTTTTGAGAATTTTGATTTTGAATGTTCTCTGATGCTATTCAAGGTTGCTACATTCACTGGATCCAAAATCACTATCAAATGCTCACTTCAAGCTTCTTCATAGGGGATAATTATTAGTGATGGATAGCCAGTTTATGTGTTGTTTGTTGTATTTGTTTCACACTATAAGCAATAACATGGGTGATGCATAGACATTGGGCTGGCCACTGGTGAACATAACCAAGACATAATCAATGTCCAAAGCCATTCACCTTAAGCTAGTAAGTGGCGGAAGTAATTTTAATTTATTTAGTGAAAGCAGGACACAACAAACAATACCGTTTAATATGGTGGCTCATAACTGGAAACTTTCTTGTTTCCACAAGTGTATAAACACTCGTGAAACAACTAGATCTTTGATTAGATTGAATAGATGAATAGCTTAATGAGCTGCATTACAACTTGAAGGCAATTGGGATTCAATGCCAGCTCTTGCTAAATGCAGCATGTTATTCAATAAGATTATTTCTGGCTAACAACTATAGATAATTTACAACCATCTAAATGCTTTGCAAATCCTCCAAATGCTATTGAAATTCAAAAGGTCAGCAGCAGCTCAAACCTTACATGTATAAACATTTTCAAAGTCAGATGATTCGTTTTAAAGCCCTACAAACTGTTTTTGAAATGGTCTGAACTATGTTGAAATAACCATGCCTGTTCAGTCGTAGCCAATAAACATAATTTTTTGTAGCTTTTTTTTAAAACATCTGTTACTGGCACAGTCTCCAGTAGACACAAAATGTATCATCCACTTGAGTTGACAGTTGTACGAAATCATCTCAGAATGAAATAATTAATTCTGCAAGCACGAAACCAAAAAAAGGTAAATAATAAAAAAAATACTACATAACAAATATTGCACTTTTGCATTGCAATATTCATCTAATAGCAAAGTTTACCTGGTCACTAAATCAACCATTCACATCAACACATTTCACTCTTTGGAGCATCCCAGCATTGAACTATATTTTGTTGAGTTTCTGAATTTTCAAGTTTTAAGCAGCAGATTGCTGTATTGACTAACCCTCTAGGCCCCCTCAATGCTGATCTACAAGACTGCAAAATACCCCTTTTCCAGAAATGCTCACCAATTTTCACACTGCTTAAAATTGACATCATCTTTGGATCAGAAGTATGTGTACTTCTTTGGCGTACAGTATTTATTTGGCCAATCAAATCCCGCTATTTCTTTTTATTATTTTGTTTATTATTATTTTGACCGCATACTACGGTCCTTTTATGTATGAATACCATTTATTGTTGTCTAACTCACCAAAACAAGCACAATTTTTTTCTACCCTATTGATGGAAAGAATTTAGATGATCATTGTGATTGTGATCATATTGGAATAGGACCACCTGACAAATCTCGCAATTGTCTCTTGTTGCTATTTCACATATGAAATTTTCGTAATAAACAAGCGTTGATTTTGTTCACTACGCGTGTGCATTATTTGTGTCCATATTGAGAGAAACTACATTCAGATTTTACGCGATCAGCATGAAGACTCAAGCCATATGAAAAATGGCGCTTAACTGGAAAGCCCAACATTAATACTTCATGTACATATAGCGATCGTGCTAGCGATGTTGCTTAGCGATTGGGGTAGTCGCTCCCCCAAATTGCACAATTTTTTGTTACTACCTATTCTTCAGCGATTCCGGTCAAACTCGCTGTTACAAAGCACAGCCTTCAATTTATTATAGGATCGTTGATAGATCGGAGCACTGAATATGACAAGGCACTATTGAAAACTAGGGTAAAGTTCTTTTGCAATGTGATTGGCTTGTGATTTTTTTATCCCTATCAAAGCCTGGCGATTACCTCAAATAAAATGCTAGCAATGACTTAGCGAGAAAAAGAAGTTGCAAAATCATACAATTGCTGAGGAAGTCGCTGAGTAATTGTTATATGTACATGAGTTATTAATCTTAGAATCAATTTTTTATGGGTTGTCTTCGTAAGGATTCTTTATTCCTGTTGCAATGACCTTCAGTAGACTTAAGACTAAATGAATTGCCCAATCACATTTCATTTCAATTGCATACGATGTAACTTCATTTATAAAAATTTACTATTATTTATTATAACTTACCACTCCCACAATCCAAAAATGACGTACTTGGCAATCAATAGAAGTTATACAAAGCTCAATCTCAGCTTATGCGACGAGCATTTAAGGCTAGTGGGCTTTTGGCAAGCTTGTAAATCATGACTGAGTGGGCATAGAGGGTTATTTAATACATCAATCTGCTGCTTAAGACTTGAATATTCAGAAATTCAACCAAAAAGTGATCAGGCTGGCATGCTTTAATGTCAAAGTTTCTATATCTATGAAAATGCTTCACTTTGTCATATTCAAATTTCTGTATTTGTAAAATTATTTTACTTTGGTCAGCTGAAACTTCCATATCCACAAACTTAGTTCATTTTATCATATTAAAATTTCTAAATGCATAAACACCTTTCACTCTTTCATGCAAAATGATCTATATTCATAAACATTATCATATCTATGAATCTATTCAACTGCAATGTTCACAAGTATAAATCATTTTTGCCACTCCAAATGTCCACAATAACAACATTCTTCCTGCGTTAGAGTTCTTTCTGTTAAATAGTTTTTAATATTACTAATATCAATCATAGGGTTACTCCTAAAATCAAGAAAGTTTTCTCACAAAATTTTAAAAGCCTAGCTTTGGAGCAGATCAATACTCAACAAACTTTTAATCTCTCACTGAGAAATTACTCTATTGCTTTAGCACTTCACTGTCTGTGGGAGACCAGCTAGCCATATGATGCAATTGTAATGATTGAGCAAAACATTTCTACCAACCAACAAACATTAGAAACGTTCTCAAAATACTTCTGACCATTCACTCCTGTTAATTTAATTTACTCCATTGTATTCCACCTTGAAAGTTCTCAAGAGCGCGCTTACATAGTGGGATCACGCTTATCAATAAGTTGGATCACAGCTTATCAACTTGCAACTGCAATAATACTTCAGTTACACACTGGCTAAACTGATCACATCGAAATTCTCATGTTTTAGTATTAGTATGAAAGTGTTTTGTGATGAGAATATATTACTCATTTTAATACCCCCTTAAATGTTGATGATAATTAAAATTAAAGACGAAATTGAATAAACACTGTTTTGTTTCCATTTTAATACAAGTGTGGCATTTCTTCAAGTTCATTTGTCACCTACCAACATGTTTACACATTCTTTTCATGAGTAAATCTATTTTGATGTTTCAACATGCAAAAACATGTTTCATTTTTTCCCCATCAGTATCCGTGTTAATTTACTTTAGCATGTCCATGTAACTTCTTGGAGTATCAGTGAATGTTCATAATTCATAAACATGGTCCACCGCTTCACCACTAACCTTTTTCAATTACTATATTTTTTGTGTTGAAATGAATAAAACAAACAATAATTTTCTTTGACTTGGATCTCATGTATTAGAAGCACAAACTCTTTTTTACTTTGAAATCTTGTTTTTAATTAACATATTTCCCTTCCATCCATTGGAATTTCCACATTCATTAATATTAATCATTTGTTTCTGTTGGCTTATTAATATTAATAGAACATATTCTACCAATCGATTGTGGAGTTTCCATATTCACTAGCGTGTGTTACACTTTCGTTGTAAAGTTTCCATATTCATAAACATATTTTACTCAGACTCACTGAAGTTTTCGTATTCATGTACGTATTTCACCGATGTCTACGGAAGTTTGTGTATTCATATTCAATAAAATTATTGATATATTCAAGTACTTTTATTCGTGCTTGAAGGTTATTAAAACGCAACCGTTTTATCTTGTCTTCCCTCCCGAATGAGATTTGTAATTTTTATTGAATTGTTCAGCTTAGTCGCTCAGCTTCATTAATGAAAATTTACTGTTCAATAAAATATTTGCTCCAGAGATTTCTCTTAATTTTTGGTACAGTGATTTAGTTGTATTTTGCTGTGAGACCTGGTTAGTTCTAACAAATCAAATTGAAAGGATTGCGGCGGTCAGATAAACCATTAATTTCCCTACCGGCTTACTTGGCTTTTGTACCATAACTTTACTTCTTTGTTATTTTAGGCATAGATTAATCACCAACTTTTCATCATCAGGTTAATACTAACGAAAACAACAACTGTAATCCGGATAATGTAAGAATTGAAGCAATTCCTATTCAAGATATAAAAGAGTTTGTCATCTATGATTTTTTAGAGTTGTCCCCACTGCTTTCCCCATTCTTCACTAGTTGTATGAGTGCCATAGCATTAAATTTCATCATAACATGTGAAACAAAATTGATTATCTGCTGTGTGGCTTCCATTGATGTTCTTTGGTGAGTGTACTAATGCTGAGTTTAACTCTTGATTTGCTACTTGAAGCATTTGTATCAAATGCTATTGCAATGACATCTTGCTATCAGCATACAACAGTAAAAACTATTTAATATCCCAGGTTTCTGTTTTTATTTCACACTCCTCAGCTTAAATAACTTAAGAGCCAGCCATCAAACATTCAATATAACATGTCAGGTAATCTGCAGTGAGAACATTAAGTGAAAGTGGGCTTGCACTGAAATATGAAATGTGTTTGTCTGTTGGCAGCATGACGATATACTTCAACATTTATAAACTGAAGTCAGAGAGTAGTTACAAAAAATTATTCATTTATTCATTTGCGACTTTTGTTAAACCAGTTTTAAATTTTTTATTTACTTGCCTTTAATTGCGTCAAACATTATTTGAGAATATTTTCAGCAGTTTGTTATTTTTTGCTTATTACTGGCGTATATTGAATAATGCTACAATTATTTTGAAATTTTATTCTTATTTGGCTTTAGCGCAGGTGAAGTGGCGAGGCTGGTCAAGCTACTACGCTGGATTTTGTCAACTCTCCATTCCACATGTGCTACCTCGCCAACAGAGCAATTCGTTGTTAACCTCGCTACAAATGATCCAACAACGGAACTGTGAACTTCAACAGAAGCGAGATCATTGTAGACTTTTTCAGCAACATTCTCTTGACTCATTCTCTTGCTTTTGCAGTCCCAGTGGCTGGTAAGTACATGTTTATATATAAAACTCTCTTCTCTACACTCACATTAAAATTTCTCCTCATTTTTTGTAACAAGTTCTCTCGGTGTATGTGCCTGAGTTCTGCCTCCTGCCATTAGATTTGTCTGCAATTTTGACAGCAGTATACAGAGCCCCTTGTTGCACATTCAGTCAAATCTGGAAGTTTTTACCGTCTTTTTTATAATCGTATTATAGCCATCATATGGTCTCTGTAGGTCTTTTTATCACCAAAAATCGTGATGTAATAGCTAATGTGTTATTTTATGGAATTGATTTTGTTAAAAGGTGTGGACAAGTAACGAATTTTCTTTCAGTACCAAAATTAACTGCTAGACTGATATGATACATTTTAGCACCATGAATGAATCCTAGGAGCGGAAGCCTCAGCTAGCCGTTGCTCAAGATATTTACCCGGAGGGTGTCGTGTGACACAATAATAATTACATGTATGATAACTTGGCAAAATATAAAGCTCTACTACCAACTGATGTAATGAAATTAGATGAGTGACATTGACAGGATCAATCGTTCCCCCAACCCTTATTCCCTTCATTTTCCCTCACTTTTCTTTCTCTCTTTTTTAATGCTGGTAACACCAAACCTTGTTTTCATGTGATTCAGCTTCACCGCCATTTAATTCAATGCTTCTTGTTCATTGATTTGTTAACTTAATCAAATAACAGTGTAATCCTCATCCTTCTACGATGTCATGTAATTCTTTTTGGGTTATTCTCTAAGCGATAATGAATGTTTGTTGTGAATTTACAATTCGCTAACAGTACTGTGCTATAAATGGATTGTACAAACAATGTCATCATGAGTTGTTTCTTACTTCAATTCTTCCATCTTCAGTCTTTTGACATTACAGGAAGTTATTAAAACAACAAGTTTTAGACTGCGCAAAGTTATGTCTAACTATAAATTAATAACAAAGATTAATGTTAGGGACCGTTTTTAGCTGATAACAAGTTTGATTTGGAATTGTCTTTTCCTGACTTCAGTTTCTATGAAAGAATGTTGAAATGCTCAAGTGCATATTGTAACACGGTTTTTGAGAAGTTGTGCTCTCTTTATGTTGCCTTGTAGTTATCGCTCAAGTGATTTTAATAGCGTCGGCTAGTTAATTATGTTATTATTACAGGGATGGGTGCTTGGCAAAGGTTCCTGTAGTAAGTAGGACTGAGTTGAAACCCTGGTTAAACATCTGTAGCTATGTGCAAATATCCAGTAAGCAAGGTATGTTCTCTAACCTCACAAACCATTGAGCACAAACTGTGGAGAAACCAAACTAATTTGTACAAACTTGTGATTGGATGAATCTCCAATAAGCAGACTTTGATTGGCTGTTAGTAGCAACTTTTTTTATATAACCAAGAAATGCTGGATCTAGTTCTGTGGAGGTCTTGCAGTCTATGTAGCCTGAACGCTTCACTGATTTTGGAGTTGGATAGCTATGCAAAACTTCACTCATAGTAGTAAAGAACACTAGCCACTGTGGCAATTAAAGTTAACAGCTTTCACTTCAGCTTGTAACAGTTTAATTCTATAGCCAATGCTGTGAATGCTTTGTATTATTATAATTAATTACCACAGTAGTAGGTGATGAATAGGCATCAGTGGTGAGTTGAATTAAGCAGAAGGATGCCAAGCTTCTGGTATAGGTGTTTTTTAGGAGATTCAATGAAGTTAAGCAACAGAACCTATTTTTTAGCAAATAATGACCAAAATTAACATAAAAAAATTAAACTGATCTTAAGTAGTAGGCAGTTGAGCGCAGGTATCATGTTGGTGCCAGTGTGTATGATATTTTTACATAAGATAAATGTAAATCCTCTGCAATTCCATGATATGACACCACTGGGGATCAAAAAGAATAGTTTTACACAATCGATTTACATGTTTATGTTGAGACTGTAACTGGTGAAACTGTGGATTATACATTAATAAGCTGCGAAAAACACCCTTATAAAAACCAATTTTTGACATATTTGTTAGAGAACTGAGAGTCATTTCTATTTCTCCACACATTCTATGATATGTTTTGGAGGTTCTATCAGAATATCAGAAGGCTAGCACCGGTAACCAGCCTGTAGGCAAATGGCAAAGGCATCGACTTTTGAACTAGTAATCTGCGAAAAACAGCCTATAAAAACCAGTTTTTGCCATATTTGTCAGAGAACTGACAGTCATTCCTATTTCTCAACACATTCCAAGATATGTTTAGGAAGTTCTATCGAATTCTCAGACGGGTAGCACCAGAAATCAGCCTGCAGGCAAAAGGCAAAGGCAACAAATTTTTCACTAAAAATCTGCTAAAAAACAGCCTGTAAAAAGCAGTTTTTTGCCATATTTAGGGGAAAACTGACAGTCATTTCTATTTCTCAACACATTCTATGATATGTTTCAAAAGTTCTATCAAGTTATCAGAAGGCTAGCACCAGAAACCAGTCTGCAGGCAAATGGGAAAGGCAACAACTTTTTCACCTAAAATTTGCGAAAAACTGCCTCAAAAAAACCAATTTTTGACATATTTTTGGGAGAACTGAGAGTCATTTCTATTTCTCAACACAATCAATGTTATGTTTTGAAGGTTCTATCAACGTATCAGAAAACTAGCACCGTAAACCAGCCTGCAGGCAAATGGCAAAGGCGACAACTTTTGCACTAGAAACCTGCGAAAAACAGCTTCAAAAAAACCTCTTTTTGACATATTTTGGAGAGAACTGAGAGTCATTTCTATTTCTCAACACAATCAATGATATGTTTTGAAGGTTCTATCAACATATCAGAAAGCTAGCACAGGAAATCAGCCTGCAGGCAAATGGGAAAGGCAACAAATTTTTCACTTGAAACTTGCGAAAAACCGCCTTAAAAAAACCAATTTTGACATATTTTTAGGAGAACTGAGAGACATTTCTATTTCTCAACACAATCAATGATATGTTTTGAAGGTTCTATCAACATATCAGAAGACTAGCCCCAGAAATCAGCCTGCAGGCAAATGGCAAAGGCAAGAACTTTTTCACTTAAAATTTGCAAAAAACAGCCTTATAAAACCCGATTTTTGACATATTTTGGAGAGAACTGAGAGTCATTTCTATTTCTCAACACAATCAATGATATGTTTTGAAGGTTCTATCAAAATATCAGAAGGCTAGCACCGTAAACGAGCCTGCAGGCAAATGGCAGAGGCGACAACTTTTGCACTAGAAACCTGCGAAAAACAGCTTCAAAAAAACCTCTTTTTGACATATTTTGGAGAGAACTGAGAGTCATTTCTATTTCTCAACACAATCAATGATATGTTTTGAAGGTTCTATCAACATATCAGAAGGCTAGCACAGGAAATCAGCCTGCAGGCAAATGGGAAAGGCAACAAATTTTTCACTTGAAACTTGTGAAAAACCGCCTTAAAAAAACCAATTTTGACATATTTTTAGGAGAACTGAGAGACATTTCTATTTCTCAACACAATCAATGATATGTTTTGAAGGTTCTATCAACATATCAGAAGACTAGCCCCAGAAATCAGCCTGCAGGCAAATGGCAAAGGCAAGAACTTTTTCACTTAAAATTTGCAAAAAACAGCCTTATAAAACCAAATTTTTGACATATTTTGGAGAGAACTGAGAGTCATTTCTATTTCTCAACACAATCAATGATATGTTTTGAAGGTTCTATCAAAATATCAGAAGGCTAGCACCGTAAACGAGCCTGCAGGCAAATGGCAGAGGCGACAACTTTTGCATTGCTTACAATGAGAGCTGGCCATATTGTGTAACAACTATAGTCTATAGGATGTGCAGGAGGCGTGACTCCTGATTTACAGCTGTCCTTAAGTACACTGAGT